>JADLZL010004766.1:0-23487 GCA_015844335.1 Chrysopogon serrulatus | reverse complement strand
GGTCCATTCCCCACCCCACGGCACGGGCGGGTCTCCCGCTGCTAGCTCGCCGAGGCTCCTTCTTCAAGCTGGCACGGGCGGGCGCCCGCCGCCGGCGCTCGGATCGCCGGTGCTCGGCATCGGAGGGCAAGGGGGCGCCCGCTGGTCGGTAGGTGCGCTGGGACCGCTGGTGGTGACGGCTGTGAGGCAGGCCTCGTGATTATAAGCAAGTGGCATGAATACGTGACGAATGAAGTTTTTTACTTAACTTAAAACGTCAAGAAGGATGTAAGAGCGATGCAAATTAGTTGTGGAATGGACAAACGAAAAGAAACAAATGTCAATATTATTGTTTGTAAGTTTCCCACCAAACTTAGAGCCTCTTAGTATCTCTAAGAGAGAAAAAAACACTATCTAAAAACCTTGTTATCTCAACTCCCAATCTTTGGCTCTTGTGAAAATTAAATGGCAGAACGAATCTAGACGTGGATGGATGTGAGGAAAAAATACAAAGAAAGTAAAAATTCCAATGTAAGGGTGTGTTTTGGTGTGTTGATATCTCTAATGGGCTGGTTTCTAGCCAGCACTGTTTTTTCTTGCCCATTGATAATTCACCATCATGTATCTAATAACTAGTATACCAACTAGACCTAAAACACTAAGAGGTGTGGTATAAATCATGGAATAAGTGGTAAATGATAAGAGTTATGCACAATATCACAACACAGAGGAGAATCCTATAATATATAGTCGGCTAACTTGAGCGGACTAAAGGAGAGTTCAAGGTTCCTATGTACTTCTCTATTACTGGGGTTCTATTCTAGTTGACACTAGAATGTAACGAATGCATGGGTAAGTATAGCACACACAATAGCACTTCGGGGCAGCAGCCTTTCCAACTCTCGAATAAGACTGGGAAGAAGGTAGTTGGGGAAGGCTGCCAAAAGCCCTACGAATCTCCAACCCCGACGTGGTGGAATACGAAGGCCGCATAGAGCTGTCACCCCTATGGGCTACCACAACTAACCGTAAGAATTCGGCGCAACCTCAGGTAACCTATAGCCTAGACACCATGTCTACACTATCGATTACTACTCTAGCTACACGTAATAACTAGAGCACCTAATACAGGCGGAGCTCCTATGCTAAGATGCAATAACTACACTAACCATACAAATAAGGCATAGAAGTAAATAGAGAAGATAAATATACTAAAGCATAAGTGTTGCAAAGATAAGATACAAAGATATACCAGACCTCCAAGGCTCCACGGCGAGATCCGAATGAGCCTCTCAACCCTAGCTCTCAAGTTACTCAACTATTACATTGAAGAGTCTAGCCCTAATCTCCCTCGGGGTGTGTTGATCTCCATGAGAGTATGATCCTTTCAAGGGCGCCTCTCAAATGGATCCCAACGAATAATGAATTAGGGTTTCCAGGGGATGCCCCTCCCAGGGGGGTCCTGCCCTTCTTTTATAGCCCGGTGGGATGAACGTGAGCCCTTGGATCAAACCGACTTTGGCGGACGGCTGAGATTGAAACCCTAAGGCGGTGGAGCAACCTGGGCGAAGCGGGCCCCGATTGGGCCAGGGCCTGCACCGGCCGGTGCAGGGTGGGACCGGCCGGTCCCCCGGTGGCCGCTAGTCCTCCGCTTCGCGTGGTGTCTTCTAGTCTCTTCTAGAATCTTCCTGCGTTGCCGTGGCGCCCAATTTCCCGTTCTATGTTCCGATAAGCTCCTGGGATTGCGTCTTTTCCAGTTTACACCTGCAGAAATAGTGAAACACCAAAACTCGTGGAATTCTGTTAGTGCAAACCCTATACCTACTTTGGTGATCACAATTGCATCCTTTTCATGGCTAGTTGACAGTTGAATTCATGCAATAACGACCGTCAACAACTCCCCCATGCTTAACCTTTGCTAGTCCCATAGCAAAGAAAACTCAGAAAAGTTATTATAAGATGTATATATTAAAGCATTGTAGCCATCTCGAAGTGACTCCCCAAAAGTATACCTGCATTCAGACAAAGCTCTCCTCCAAGCTTAAGCAATAACTGAGCTGACTTTTAAACTTACTCATGTTACCTTTGACTATGGGGCTTATCAGCTCTTCCTTGGGCCCTGAGTACTTGATAGATAGAAAGATCCCACCCAAGCACTATGTCTCAAGCTCTTCGCTCAACTATCATTCTGGAGTTTTTAGAGGTTTTTAAATAAAACTCAGAGTTTCCCATGTATGACACTCTCAAATCTCTCAGTATATGTGGTATTTGTAGATTCTCGCCAAGGTTGTAATGATGGTTGCCTTTCTTTTCATCCTATAGCTAAAGCTTATGTGGAGCTCATAGGTAAGGAGAAAAAAAGAGCAAACTTGCAATGCATGTGTTGTAAAGTCAAACAATGGATCCACGGAGAAACGAGTCATGCAGTCGAATCAAGATGTATAGGTGGATATATGGTGGAACCTAATTCTACTCATCTCCTTGGATGCTTCTCTCTCCTTTTAAACTTTGAAAACTGGCCAGAGGTTATGAGCTATCTTTTTTCTTTTCTTTTTTTCAGGGAGTTGGGCATCTACATACCCATTGTTTTATACTAGGACACTTGTCCATCTTTCTTTTCTTCTCCCCTTTTCTCTTTTTTTCAAACTATTTTTTTTTGCATAGCTCATAGCACTCCTTTTGGCATTGATAGGATTTGGAGAGATAACAACAGGAACATGGAGCATTTATTGGGTGGCTAACCTAATGAAATATTTTTGGTGTTCTCTCCCAGTATAGGAGAAAAACATTTTTGGAATGGATGTAGGTTGAATGGCATGTTATTGCGCCTACTCCAGTGTAGAGTAGTGCATATGGAGGTGGATCTTGGTTCAAGAGCATGACAAATTTCTCACTAGGGTCACAAAGGTTGACAAAACTCAATGCAAGACAAGCAGCATGTATGTGGAAGTTTAACTAGCCTATCTCATCATGTTTGGCTCTGGTGGGAATGTAAGCTTTGTCATAGAGGAACTCATCATGTTTTTGCATTTTTCAAAAGATAAATCTACAGAACTCTAGTGTCACTTAGAACCAAATAGATAGCAGCTCAGACTTTCTCAATCTTATCAATCAGGTACCTAGACTTAGTTCAAGCATATGCAACCCACAAGTTTCAGGCTCAGAGCAAATCTTCATGTCAAAACAGTTAGAGCTAAAACTTGAGAAAACTTATGTCTAAACTCTAGGCATTTCAAAGGTGTTGTAACAGAGCAGCTTATCATTATTTCAGATCATCTTGAGAGCTTCCTTTTATTGACTCTATCTAGACAAACATTTAGTTTTTCATTTTTCTAGATTCACACTATATAAGACTCTAAAGACTCTACAAAGCATGGACCTTCATGTGCCCATATATTTTTGGTATTTTTAGGTTTTCTTAGATACTATGGTGAACCTTCATGTGCTCACATATTTTTTGGTATTTTTAATTTTTTTTTATGACTGACTCAATAATCGCGTAGGTACACTTACCTGGGTACCTAAGGGATGCCTTCCCCCAAGCTGGTTGTTGTCGTGGTTGAGCATTGAAGCTGAGCAGTCCTCTCGATGGAGCTCATGCTTGTAAGAGCTGGTGTAGCCGGGAACCTCAATCTCATCCAACAAGAAGTTGCTTCCTCCACACAGTGATTAGCTGTGTGTAGGGAAGGTGTACTTCGAGTGATGTAGATGACGATTCCTAGGTGGACTAGCTCTTAGAGTCATCCTGCCGCAAACATCTCACAAAACACCAAAACTCGTGGAACGGATTAGGATAAACAGTTAGTGGTTAGCCGTTTAGTGGACCAGGTTATTGTGAGAGGTTTTCAAAGGTTATTACAGTTCATACAGTGCCGCAAGATGCTCAATAATTATTTTTGGATTTTCTTTTTTATCGAATAGAAAGGAAATATGCATGCTACTTTTTATTTTATTTTTAGGCCACCACAAAGGAACACTCCTTTAGTTTGCACTATAGGGATGTCACATGGGGCTTTGAGTTTTTAGATGCAAAATGGATGTATTATATTTTTTCCCTTTTTTTTTTCTTTTGTTGATGCAATGCTAGTGCAGAAAAGTAAACATGCTAAAACAATAATTAATGCAATGCAAGGAAGTAAATATAGATAACTACCGACTTACCTTTCGGCGGAGGTTCGATGGTTTTTAAGTCTGCCAATTCAGACTTCTCCTTTGTAGGTTTCTTGGATGAATGCCTCGTTTGATGATGGAGATGAAGGACTGAATGATTGTACCTTCTTATACCAAACTTATTAGGATATTGGACTTGATATATTGGTTGGATAGGTTCATCCTCCTTGTTCATTCATCTTGTTCTTTTGAGGTTGGTTGATTGAGCTCCTCGTTGACAATATTCACTTTGATCTATTTTGCACCGTCTGATCCAGGAGATGAGAACGCAGACGGTTGCATTTTCTTCTATCAACCTTTTTTGATCTTCACTGATTTTGGGTTGATGAGTTGATGTCATTTGGAGCTGCAAACTAGAGTTTCTCCTTGATTTTCTTTGTCTTCTAATGGCGGGTGGAAAGTTTATTCTTCTTTGATGATGCACCAGCCATCTTGATGATCAGGGGAGGAACTCCATTTGGACTTGTATGAAAGCCTCATTTCCAATGACTTGTGGGGGTCATCCTGGTCTTTGCTGTCGACATTTGAGTGTCTTCAAAGATGATGATAAGAGCAGGCATCAGTTTGACCCATACAGGAAAAATTACATCCTGCTTGTCATCGCCTTCCTCACTTGAAGACATAGTGAGGGTCACGCCAATTCTATCTCAATGATCCATGTCATATTCCTTAACCAACCTCAAACTTGCCTTATGTTCCTTTGACTTGTATGCGAACCTGCTTGGGATGGTGAACTGTGACAGAGCACAAAGGGTAGGTTGACTAACCAATGCATGAAATGGGCTGGTCAATCTACTCTTACTGGCTGAAGGTCCCTTTTGTCTTGCGGGGGGTGATTGGTCCACTATCATGGTGAAGTGTAGAAAGTGTTGAAGTGTTCTCACATTGATTTCTTTCTATCTTGGTCCTTTCTATACACTTGTTATCCTCCTTTTTGTTTCAAACCATGAGCAGACATTTATTCTTTCTTTTCGGTTCTTCTATGAATGATGAGTTGTTCTTCTTTTTCTATGCCTGAGCTGTTGGACTTCATCACGTGGCCTTGATTCATCTCGATGTGAGTTCATCTCGGGGACTTACCCAGTTGTATTTGTGAGCTTTCTGCGAGGGGTTAGTCCAACAAATATAACCTATGTCTAACAAGCATTCCTTAGTTCAATAATCAAACTAGACTCCATGTCTAATTTGACTAAAAGAAGGCATTTTAACCTAAGCACCACGCTTAATTTAAAAAAAAAGCCTATAGAAGTATGTCGAGTACTTCCAAACTAAAAGCATACTATAGCAAACAAAGGTAGCATGCGAGCACATAGTGATTTACTCAAACAGAGATGAAAGCATGATCATGTATGGTGAGAATAGTTTTTTTTATTATTATTTTTTTTTAGAGATGCAAGTGCTATGCATGTGTGCAAGGAACTAAACATGCTATGAATTTGATATGAGATAGAGTGGATGCATGGATTGTTCAAAGCAAACATGCGGTCATATGCAACATGATAACTACTCATTAAGTTTAGAGTCCATGAGCAAGACTATCTCACCTTTCTTGATCATACTTACCATGACTCACAATAGAATTCGTGAGTTGTGCAGCGTCCTTGTTCGTCACACGTGATATCATTTGAATTCTTGTGACGAAGATCTTTTTCTCCAATCTACACAGGGTTAGAATAATATATATAAGTCTATACATACCTGTGAGATGGCAGGGTTCTAATGTTGATGAATCATGAATGTTCAGGCACCTTGGATTCTTTAATACCTCCCTTGTCTTGCTATTGTGGAAATTCGCCAAAAGGTTGAACCATTGATTTTACAGCTTATTCCACAACTCAACAAACACAAGGGTAATCCTACTAAAGCTAGTGGTAGACTAGGTTAGCAGATATCAAGAACAATATCAAAATCTTTGTTTGAATTGTTTCCCCGACAACGGCGCCAAAAATGCTTGTTGACACCTCTTAATGTTATCTCTAGTAACGGCGCTAAAAATGCTTGTGGGCATAGCATCGCTACTAGAATGCCAAGTTGTCATCCCCGGCAATAACACCAAGAGGTGTGGTATTAAATCATGCCACCATTTAGAATATAGAAATAGTATCCACAAAAGCGCCTGGATCAAATACCATTGTAGCATTTTACCCAGAGTATTACCGGGTTGTCATTTATATTTTACCACTGGGAAACAATGGCTAAAGACATTGATAATTCACCATCATGTATCTAGTAACTAGTATACCAACTAGACTTAAGCAGGGGTAAGTGGTAAATGATAAGAGTTATGCACAATATCACACACAGAGGAGAATCCTATAATATATAGTCAGCTAACTTGAGAGGCCTAAGGGTGAGTTCAAGGTTCCTATATACTTCTCTATTACTCGGGTTCTATTCTAGTTGACACTAGAATGTAACGAATGCATGGGTAAGTATAGCACACACAATAGCACTTCGGGGCAGCAGTACCTTTCCAACTCTCGAATAAGGCTGGGAAGAAGGTAGTTGGGGAAGGCTGCCAAAAAGCCCTACAGAATCTCCAACCCCAACGTGGTGGAATCACGAAGGCCACATAGAGTCATGCACCCCTATAGGCTACTACAACTAACGTAAGAATTGGGGCGCAACCTCGGGTAACCTATAGCCTAGACACCATGTCTACACTATCGATTACTACTCTAGCTACACGTAATAACTAGAGCACCTAATACGGCGGAGATCCTATGCTAAGATACAATAACTACACTAACCATACAAATAAGGCATAGAAGTAAATAGAGAAGATAAATATACTAAAGCATAAGTGTTGCAAAGATAAGATACAAAGATATACCAGATCTCTAAGGCTCCACGGCGATCCTAGCAAGCCTCCCAACCCTAGCTCTCAAGTTACTCAACTATTACATTGAAGAGTCTAGCCCTAATCTCCCTAGTGTGTTGATCTCCATGATAGCCCGGTGGATGTATGATCCTTTCAAGGGGCGACGCCTCAAATGGATCCAGGACAGACAGTGCTTTATCGTGGGATAGCTTGACTCTTTTCATATGAAAGCAAGTAGTAACATTTAAAGTGACACCGCCTTAATCCTTCCCGTATTTATGCTAAGTGAACACCTATACTATGCATCGTTATAGTATATTAATCATGATTACAAGCAAGTAGTATCCATAATTATAAACACGCCTTTAAACCATCATCATCATTGGGTCATATTCCATAATCATTACTTACGATGGTGCAGCCAAGTCAAGTGTTCACTGCCCAGAACGATGGCGATTCAATCGACATTACCGAAGCTCGTGGGGTATTCTCATGCAAACCACACTCACCCGCTTCAAGTGAGCCATGCTGATCACCATGGCACATATCCGTGAAGACAAGCACGCGACTTATAGAAACCACTGCATCCGTAGACCGCCCGATCGCTCTTAGCCACCATGCCGACCCTGACTTACTTTCGCCCCGTGGTCCCCCCCATCCATCTCCAATACGCGTGCGAACGGATCGAGAACCGCCCTGAGTAGTCATGGCCTCGGAACGCATTTATATCCCACCGGGGCCTAAACATGAGGCATGCTCAACATGACTTTTTGGGTACAACAAATCCAGCATTTGTCCTTAATCGACACTGCACGGAATCACTATGGTCCAACAACCCTTGCACAAGACTCCGGCCTGGCCCCATTTATCAACCATAGCCACTAACCGTATGATATCAACATGCTTTTCCATCAATCATAGGTAACCACCCATTCATGATGAGACAAAAATCACTCCGACTCTACCGCCTAAGCAAAAGTTAGGCATAAAACTCGCCTCTAATTGTTGTGGTATATCAAGGTAGGATAATCAATGGTAAAGCAGTGGATATATGCAAAGTTAAATTGGTGTCACACGACTCCTATACTTAATGCAACAATCATGTAAAGCATAATTAGATCTAGAAAGCATAGGTAAGTAAATGTTCAAAAGTTGCCTTGCACAAAGCCGACGCGCTGGTGGTCCGCACCCCAGCAGCTCTTCTTTCTGGTGGAGACCTCCTAAATAGCTCCTCCCAAGATTCTCCGATCTCCGAATACTTAGAGGTCGTCTCCAAGTGAACCTCAGATGATGTGATGCACGGCATAAGTATGGTGGCGAATGCATAACACATGATGCTCATGTATGAGAATGATTACCAAGATACATTTATGTGAATAGTGCATATTCCTCTAAACACTTAGAGAAGGGTATGCAAGCGCGACACACTGGGCATACACTATTTCAACATGAATACAAGTACTACTACTACTCATGGACAAGTATCACATTTCAGACATGGTACCCATGACCAAAGAAGTATAACTAATTGAAATGCACAAGAATTGCTATAAAAGTCATAAAATCATTTTAATCCGCATTTATCATTTCATGTAGAATGCTTCATTCAGACAGCCTGTAAAGAAACTTTTACAAAATTGCAGGAGCTACACTATGCTATAACAGAGTCATGATAAATTTTTCATCACATTTACCATACACAAAAAGATGAAGCATCGGCCAGAAATGCACATTTAAATAACTTTGTACAGTAGTGTTAAACAACAAATTCCCTCATATTTTTATCTAACATATTTAACAAGAGCAGTTAGTAAAATTATCATCATATATAATTCACATTATTTATTTATTAAAAATCACAAGAATCAGCCCGTAAAATGCAAACAAATCATATTCCAATATTTTTGTACAGTAACTGCATATCATATATTTTTCCCAGAATACACATCACATAACAAGTCTAACAAAAGAAGAAATACATTTTCAGAGCAATATTCATTTATAGCATTTACTCGCTTTTCACCATTTCAAGAATTAAAATAAATCTATACAGGAAAGTATCTCAAAAAATGAATATCTCATATTTTCACAGATAGATCTACTCATCAGAAAAACTAACAAAACAATCATCAAATTTGAGTTCATTTGCACCAAAGATTTAATTCAAATCCATTTAAAACAATTTTTTTTTCCATTTCAAACAAAAACCGAAAGGGCCGAGCCCTTGGGCTGGACCGTCCGTTGGACCACAGGCCGCTGCTGGACCCTCTGGGTCCACCTGCCCCACCTCGGGCCACGGGCTGAGGCAGAGTCTTCGCCGACGCCTGAAGCTTGGCGCATGGCAGGCTACCGGCAAGAAATGGTAGTGCAATTCATAGCCGCAGCACTGTAAGGAGGCTTGGCGCCAAGGCCGCGAGAGCCCTGTAGCTACGGGCGGGCGTGATGTGCGTACCATGAGGCGCGGTGGCCGCCTCCTAAGCAATCCAGGCTGCAAGTGGGGTGTGCACGGCAAGGCTGTCCTAGGTTGGGGTGGCGGATCGAGGCGCCGGAGCTCACCGCATGCATGGCAGCATTGCATGAGAACTCCGGTGAGCTGAGACGCCAAGATTGCCTCGATTGCGCCAAGGCCGACGGCCGATTTTGGTATGGCGGCTACTAGCAAGCACGCATAGGTAGAATGGAAGGGAGCAAGTGAGGTGACGCTGCCATGAAGCCTCCAGCTCCGCCATGGCGACAAAGAAGGGCATTTGGCGCATCGCGCCTCACCTTTGCTCTACTGATTTTAACGTGTGGAGTGGCGAGGAGGGCTTATGGCTCGTGGCGAAGCGTTTGGCGACGGGTGCTCCGGCTGAGCGAGAACGGCGCAAGGGGTGGCTTTGTTGCTTGGTGGCGAAGCGAGGGCGGTAGAGCGAAAGCGAGCAGAGCGAGTGGAAGGCAGGAATGGAATGCCGAGGCATTCCCACTTCGGCCGCTGGGTGAAGCGCCGGCTGTGGGGCCTCGCATGCCGCTCTCGCCGGCTTACTGCACGGCGGCTGACGACGGCCACGCTGCTCACGCCGCTGGCGCTGCTGCTGGCCGCTGCCCGCCTGTGGTGATTTTTTGAAATTTCAATTCAAAACCAAAAACTGGAACTAAAAAGTCACATATTTTGAGGCTAAATTTGCAAGTCTTTCATGAAATGGCTCCAAAAACCAAAAGTTGTAGAGTGAACAAAAACCGAACAACTTTCATTCATGGCTCATTCCCTAAAATTAATAAATTTTGAAATACAAATTCATTTTGAATTTAGGGCATAAAAGGGAATTCTTTCCAATTATTTTCTTTTCAAGCTCCAAAATGCACCAAATCTGTAATATTGATAAATCATTTGAAAGGCCTGGCACATGAATCCAAACTTGATCAAGCATTTATATACTACTAACCAAACAATCGCTATTTAATTAAATAACAATACAAAAACATGAAATGATGATGCATTTAAATGCTTGATGATGTCATATACAATGATGATTAGGATTAATTAATCACTAGTCGCATACTTCCTAACACCGAGGTGTTACAGCCTCACTTCTTAAAGAAATCTCAAGCCCAGATTTGGGCTTACTTCAACCGTGCTCTTATGGAATTCAAACTTCTTCGTATCTCGGCCTCCCATGATGCATCTCTATCATCATGGTAGCTCCACACAACCTTGTAAGTTCAGCATGTCGATTCCCGGTAATCCTTTCTTTGCCATCAGCCTAATCCTCACGTGTCTTCTTTATAGACCGATCACCTAGCTTCACATCTCGCCATCGACTCTTTCCTCATGTGCACACTAAACACTTCAACCCCCCCCCCCCCCCCCCCCCCCCCCCCCCCCCCCCCCCCCCCCCCCCCCCCCCCCCCCCCCCCCCCCCCCCCCCCCCCCCCCCCCCCCCCCCCCCCCCCCCCCCCCCCCCCCCCCCCCCCCCCCCCCCCCCCCCCCCCCCCCCCCCCCCCCCCCCCCCCCCCCCCCCCCCCCCCCCCCCCCCCCCCCCCCCCCCCCCCCCCCCCCCCCCCCCCCCCCCCCCCCCCCCCCCCCCCCCCCCCCCCCCCCCCCCCCCCCCCCCCCCCCCCCCCCCCCCCCCCCCCCCCCCCCCCCCCCCCCCCCCCCCCCCCCCCCCCCCCCCCCCCCCCCCCCCCCCCCCCCCCCCCCCCCCCCCCCCCCCCCCCCCCCCCCCCCCCCCCCCCCCCCCCCCCCCCCCCCCCCCCCCCCCCCCCCCCCCCCCCCCCCCCCCCCCCCCCCCCCCCCCCCCCCCCCCCCCCCCCCCCCCCCCCCCCCCCCCCCCCCCCCCCCCCCCCCCCCCCCCCCCCCCCCCCCCCCCCCCCCCCCCCCCCCCCCCCCCCCCCCCCCCCCCCCCCCCCCCCCCCCCCCCCCCCCCCCCCCCCCCCCCCCCCCCCCCCCCCCCCCCCCCCCCCCCCCCCCCCCCCCCCCCCCCCCCCCCCCCCCCCCCCCCCCCCCCCCCCCCCCCCCCCCCCCCCCCCCCCCCCCCCCCCCCCCCCCCCCCCCCCCCCCCCCCCCCCCCCCCCCCCCCCCCCCCCCCCCCCCCCCCCCCCCCCCCCCCCCCCCCCCCCCCCCCCCCCCCCCCCCCCCCCCCCCCCCCCCCCCCCCCCCCCCCCCCCCCCCCCCCCCCCCCCCCCCCCCCCCCCCCCCCCCCCCCCCCCCCCCCCCCCCCCCCCCCCCCCCCCCCCCCCCCCCCCCCCCCCCCCCCCCCCCCCCCCCCCCCCCCCCCCCCCCCCCCCCCCCCCCCCCCCCTTCCCACACTGCAACCTGCAATTTGTAAGCAACTTCACCTCTTCTTTCAAGAATCTTGCACGGACCCACACATATCTCTAAGCAAGTTTCCTTGGCTCCAAACCTTTGTGTACCCTTTACCTGGTGAAACTCTAAGATAAACATAGTGTCACTCAACTTCAAACGCCAAAGGTCTTTCATCGTCGCCATAACCTTTGTCTGGATCAGCCATGTGCTCTCTGAATGGTTCGAACCTTTCACGCTACGCCTTCGGGAACAAAATCAATACCGTAGTATCTCCTTTCTCCCGCTCTCGACTCCGCCTCAACGGATTCTACACTTTCGCCATATAGCTTCAAACAGCTATCTTGATACTCTCTTGATAGCCGCTGTTGTAGAAAACCAGTTTTAGGTAGCCAAGACTTTACCTAACCCTTTATAGCAACACAAGCTCAACATATCTCAAGCACTTGATTAAGTTCCAATTCAAGTCCGAGAGGATGATAAGCTATAAAAGTGTTGCAAAGAATCTCTAGTACCCATACCCTTCTCATGCAAATCCAAGTTCAAAAGTGAGCAAAGAACCCGCGATCCTCTATCGATAATGATGGTCTTGGGTACCCCATGCAAACGGACAATCTCCTTCAATGGTGATATTGAGGTGGTCCAGAGGTTGTCTTGACAGTAAGAAGTGAGTCGACTTGGTTAGCTCCATCAACGACACCCAAATTGAATCATTCTTGTGTGCTGGCGCACCTGCATGATGAAATCCATGGCTAATGTCATCCCACTTCCAAGCAGAACTCCGTATGCTTTAACAAACCGCCGTTTCATGAATGGCCTTTGACACGACAACAAGTATCGCATCGAGCCACATATGCTGTTATCTCTTTTCTTCATCTCGGTCCACCAATAACGGGTATCTTAGGTCATGATACATCTTGTTGCTTCCAGTGGTGAATGGAGGCTTGGAAAGGTGGAGCTCCCCACATCCATCTTGTTCTATGGAGTTCTCTGGCCCTTAAAAACATGGGATCTAGTGTTGAACCGAAAGTACACTAATCGGCTACTACCGAATGCGGAATTGATTCCTTCTTCATTCTTTCTTTGAGGTGATATATGCCAGATCGCCTTTTCGCCTTCAATGATCTGCTGGTCGAGAGAACATCGGACTTGGATATCATGCAGATCGCAGGATGTGTTCGAGTGAACCTTTCTTCAACCAACTATCACAAAGATGATATGATGTGACTTTATGATCAAAAAGCATTCAGACCACGCTTGGTTTCCTGGGTTGTAAGAGATAGTGCACCCCACCTACAAGTTTATATCCTGATTAGCTCTAGTGAACTATCTTCGTTGTCTCATGTTAAGTCAAAGGTGAAAATGTACTTTATATCGCTTTATCTTGATGCATCACAAGACAGCCATCGTAAACGAAGCTTCTCGATATCGGCCGTATAAAACAGAGCAAGTGTTAGCAACCCTCGCAGTAGCGGAAAGCCGCCTACATGCCTCTGCATTAAACTTATGCTCTTTCTCAGAGTGTAATTTGTCATTACAGCAATCTTAGAGAAATCTGGAATGAAAACGCTATAGTACCTCATTCCCAAGAAAAGTCTCAACTTCATGCATGCATTTGGGCGGTTGCCAAATCCACAATCTCTTTAAAATTTCTTTGACGGATCGATACATTGTAATTTGATATGCCGGGCGGCAACTTCCTAGTCAAAATTACATTTGGGTTGAAACTTGGTACAATCCCAGTTTTAACCGTAAGTGCACCGCGCATGTCAAGCGTGTTTTTCATTATTTGCGTATAGATCGTAATGTCATCCAAGAATACAATCATGAACTTATTCATCTGCATAAAGACCTAATTCATAAGATACATAAAAAGTATGCAGAGGTATTTGTTAGGTCGAAGACATAACAAGATACTGCCAGACAACCTGTGATCTAGTAACGAAAGTGCTTCATATCTTCGACGAATCCCCGATCCCCAATTCTTCACAATCCTAGAAAAACACTTTAGCTTATAGATTGAATCAATAAATGTAATATCACTGGGGGTGAGTATTACTTGCTCTGATTGTTACTGCATTGAGCGGTCGATAGTCAACACATAGCTCAAGAAATGCATCTTTTTTTCACAAACAAAGCTGGATTAACCCCATTCCAGTATTTACCTGAAACCCAACTTCTTCAAATTTTATATAAGAATCTGCTTCAACTCGCGAATTTATCGAGGAGATACGATGGTTCTCGGTGATTGAGCTGTAAATGTGCACTAAATCAATTACAAACTCACATTCTTTAGAGAGGCAACCCAAAATCTTTCAAGAAAGACATCAGAAACTCACATGGTACCACCGGAATCTCAAGAAGTTTAAGAAGTCTTCAATAGGTTAAACTTGGTCAGTGTTCACAGGTGTAATACCACTTGAAAAGTGTCATTACCTCTAGATCTCGTGAGGGTGAACGGTTCTATTCCCAAAGATCAATCACCACTTGCTTATCTTTTCATCCATTAATCCATACCCAAGATCACATCCATAGTTAACCCAAAATACTACCAAATTAATCCTATATGCTTTTATCTCCAATTTCAAAAGTCGCATGCTCAAGCATTTGATTAGATAGGACGCCGCATTCCGCCAGAATCGATGTGGTACCCATAATCTAATCCGCTTAAGTTCTAACCTATGCACGTGCATATGCTTGACCTGCAAGAATGCGATGATCCGTAATCAAATAAACAACCGCAGATGTTTTTTTTTCGTTAATAAGAAAGGACTGTTCACATCAGAATCTCATTCACAGGTGTGATGTGCACGGCGGTGATGGGTTCAAGCCAGGGACAATACTTGGCGAAGTGTCCCATCCTGGGTTGCGCTTGCAGCCATGGCCTCTGACGACCTGGCTGAAGCTCGTGGAACCCCACCTGGTTTTCTGAGCTGTGGTGTGTATGGCGATAGCCCCTCTCTGATTCTTCTGAGGTGGTGTTTACCCTTGGGAGCAGGTGCACGGAACCCTTGAGTTCTCGAATCGTGAGGCTTAAGCACCGGGCTGACGGTGTTAGGCATTGAGGTTCTGAATCGGAAGATCCTCCCTCAAGCTTCTCTTGCGATTCTTCTTGCAAAGCATGCGGTGTGTGTTATTCTCTTATGAGTCAAGCGCTGGCTTTGATGAGACGCATTGAATGTAGCGCACTGATACCCATGGTTTTAGCCATCTTTGTAGTGAGACCCTCTTTGAAACTTTCTATCTTCTTCTCTCTTCTGTCCACATATGACGGAGCATAACGGGACATTGTTGAACTCTTGCATATTCTCATTCATACTTTTATGTTTGAGGAGCCTCAAGAACTCGCATTACCATGGCCACTTGACCGGTAACATAGGTGCTCAACAGGAGGAATCGCCTGTGTGAGTGAGCATTCGGGCGGAAAGTGGTGCGCTGGTGGGACCACCAAATCTCCACTGCCCTCGGCATTGATGGGGCACCATACTCAAATCCTTCAATGGACTCCTGGCCATGAAAGGTGCTTAAACTTGTCTTCCATCTGTTGATCCACCTCGAGAGCCTCGAGCGGTTCCCTTAGCTTGCAAGAATCTCATGATCCGTGTCCGTAAAACTTGCAAAAGTGCTTATGCACGGATTCATCGGGCTGTAGCTCCGTGATCGGTGTGTTGCTGCAATGTCGCGCAACGTGGCCTCCATGTTGCGCCGACCGCCGAGGAACCGCTGGAAAAGCCGCCACCACAATGGGTTTGGAGGTGGAGGTGGCGTGTCGGTTCCGGGGTTGCTCCATTACCCCATTGCCTCCGTGTTACCATTTCCACCATTTCATTGCCTCCACCCGCCTCGGCCGTGAACCATCTCCAACTGTGAGCCACTAGCGGTGGGCGAGTGTCGTAAACTCATCCTATGATATTTCAAAGATCGTTAATCATTAGGTGATGTTACAACATTGTGTTTAATGTAATAATCATGCTTATGAATTATTGGAAGAAATGAATTCATTCAACAACAGTAAAGATTCATTTCACAATCCATAACATCACTAATTTATATTATCGAATAAAGCATCATCCAAGGCTACAACACTAAAATTGCCAAAGATACATACATCGATTCTTTGTATGCCTAGCACCACAACACGTAACATCCAACACATGAAGTCACATCTCATAAGTGTTGCTGCACTAACAACAAAGAACAAAGAGCGCCGCATACGACTAGCGATGAAATCCATTAGCCTACTTCGTGGCACAAGGCTACCAACGTCGGACTCAGCAGAGTTGAGAACAACGCTGTCGCTTCAGTGCCTGCTAAAAGGCGCAGCTCCAGGTCACCGGCCTCCTCCTCGCCTTCCATCGGGCTGATAATCGTGTTCTGGCATTCAAGCAGAGCTCCAGTGCCCAGCGCTGAACGCAGGAACCCGCTGTATGCAAAGACGTGGTAGTCCCTCATGCGCCTGGTTGATGTAACGCTTCACGGCCGAAAGAGCAAGTGCCCCACGATGGGCGCCGTTTCCGGCTTCATTCCTCTTGACCAATCAAGCCATCATCCTCGCTTCGCATCCGCCAGACAAGCCATAGCGTGCCACACGCAGTAACGTTAGCGTAGCATCTCCTCTCAAGTGGCGCCTCTGCTGGCCTCGCTGGCTATTCTCGTAGCGGTGGAGAAGATCGACCGGAGCCTCGCATCTCCTACATGATCCGAAAGTGCCTTCTTCTTCTTCTTCTCTTGTCCGCTATCGATCTTGTACATGCAAGATCGGGTAGCATCCAAGGTCTGAAGATCATAGCAACATGGCACTCATCGTTGTCACTGCTTCAATCTCTCATGAATTCGTGCCAACATTTTCACAAGTTGGAGATCAAGCCCCCTGTAAGGTGCTCTACAGTGTCACTTAGGGAACATCTTCCGCCATAGCTCGTGCCAAAGCGGAAAACGCTTCCATGATGATGTGAGGACGTGAGAAGGCACTCATAGCCCCTCTTCCGGCGTGACTTCCATAGGCAATTTTAATGCGCTTACCCTCCCACCCAGTTCCTGGTAGGGATTAATTCCTCTGGACAAAGAACTGTGTTCTGGCTGCCGTCCGCTACCTGTAGAGAGCGGCTGTGTCGCCGCCTTCAGATACCCCACATGGGCCAAAGACGCGCCAAAGAAGCTATGGGTATCCTTAAACTCCTCCAGAAGTAGTCCTCCCTAGAAGAAGGAAGTCGCCCATCGGCACACGCCCTCCAAGGACCTGCGTAGCTAACCGCTTTTGTGCGAGCCATCTATCAGAAATTTATCCTGGTGAGTCAAGTTATTAATTAACCAATTTTTTAAGCTCAACAGAAGAATCAGTTTATGCTGTAAATGTATGACATGAGATGAATAAACATAATAATGTATGCACGTATCTTACGCTCACAAACTTAGCAAAAATAATTTAGCGGATACGGGGTGGCATGGCTAACGTTTTCTCATAGTTGCGTATAACTAGTCAAGTGTTTTACACGAATCGCTGTTATGTACCTCGCAGAAATCCATCACCTAGCCCATCCTACCAACAAAGTATGAATAAATGTATTGCGTAGTAAAGATTACACATCACACGCATCGCATTCCCAAATACACGACATGTAGTACAACTACCCGATCCTCGTCCAATGACGGCATCGCCTCAACAGACGGGCACAACTCCACTAACACCTTGGTAAGCATGTGGTTTCCGAATACGTAAGTACCTCCTTATCACACTAGCACTCCCTAGATTGCCGGTTAACACAACCATGCTCTCACAACTCCCACTTGGCAGCCAGAGCAATTGAACTATGTACATTACCATTCAAGCCGAATGGCACCCATAATTACCTTGTTTATTGGCAACACAAAGGAAACACACCGCTAAGCAAGCAATTGTCACACTTAAGCCGTTATAAACCCTGTGAGTCCTGAAATCTCGGCGATTTCAAACCCAACATCATCAACCAAGATCGCATAAGTTTAGCGCCACCATCCACACGTTACAACATTTCACAAATAGTTTGACAACATCGAAAAGCGGAAATAAAGTTATTACAAAAACCAAGTTCTTCAAACCCAAATAGCGGAAACAAGATAGTTTTGAAAAACTCAACCCAACTCACACATTTAAAGATTATTACAAAGGCTACCCGTAGTCTATCCATCAAAAGCGCTTGGGGAGAATATTAAGAGTAACCTTGCCCAAGGCCTTCTAGTCCACTGAAAAGACAGGTCCTCGAATACCTGTGGGTAGGTATGCCCGTCATATTGAAACAACAAGCGGGAAAACCCCGAGTACGAGAAGGTACTAAATAGACTTACCCGATCGACTAAAAAGTAAAAGACTCCAAGGAGGATGACAAAGTGCTTTATCGTGGATAGCTTGACTCTTTTTATGAAAGCAAGAGTAACATTTAAAGAGATAGCTCAGCCTTAATCATGCCTATTTATGCTAGGTGAGCAACTATACTATTCATCATGGCGTATATTAGTCAAGATTAATCAAGCAAGTAGTATCCCTAATTATAACATCAGCTTAACCCATCATCATCATTAACCACATTCCATAATCATTACTACGATGGTGCAGCTCAAGTCAAGTGTTCACCGTCCCAGAACGATGGCGATTCGAATCGACACACTTGAGCTCGGGTATTCCTCATGCAAACCACACTCACCCGTCGGTGAGCTACAGATCACCATGACACGATCCAGAAGACAAGCACGCGGACTCAAGACGGAACCACCGCACCGGGGCCGCCCGATCGCTTTAGCCATCCCATGCTGACCTCTGACTTACTTTTTCGCCCCCGTGGTCCCCCATCCATCTCCAATACGGTGGCGAACGGATCGAGAACCGCCCGGATAGTGTTGGGCTTCAAGGCCGAACGACTTATCCCGCCAGCCTAAACATGAGGCATGCGCTCAACATGACTTGGGGTACAACAACCTGTACGGTCCTTTAATCGACACGCACGGAATCACTATGGTCCAACAACCCCACAAGACTGGCCCCGGTCTCCATTTATCAACCATAGCCATTAACCAGATGATATCAACATAAGCTTTTTTCCATCAATCATAGGTAACCACCTATCTCGCGATGACGTGAAATCACCCGACTTCTACCGCCTAAGCAAGCTAAGCATAAAACTCGCCCTAGACTAGCGGTGGTGTATCAAGGTAGGATAATCAATGGTAAAGCAAGGATATAATGCAAAGAACGGTGTCACACAACTCCTATACTTAATGCAGCAATCATAAATCATAATTAGACGGTTAGAAAGCATAGGTAAGTAGATGCTCCGGTGCTTGCCTTGCACGGTCGACGCCACGGTGGTCGGGGCACCGAAGCTCCTCTTCTCCTTCCTCTTGCGGCACTTCTTGCCGCGGTTCCTCCTGACGATTCTCCTCGCTCCGAAAATGGGAGGTCCTCTTGCGAACTCAGATGATGCGATGCACATGCGTGAGTATGACGAATGCACAATGCGTGATGCTCATGGATGAAGAATGATTAACCGATCTTTGACGTAATAGGTGCATATCTCTTCTACTATCAACTTAACTCCTTTACTGAGTACGTGCAAATCTTTTTCTAAGCACTTAGAGAAGTGCATAAAGAAGAGTGGTAAAATGCAGCACACTCATACACGCATAACATGAATACAAGGAGTACTACTACTACTCATGGGCAAGTATCACATTTTAGATATGGTACTCCAATGCATGACCAGCAAGCATAACTTAATTGAAAAAAAATGCATAAGAATTAATATAAAAAGTCATTAAATTATTTAATCCAATTACTTATCATTTCATGTGAATATATAGGCTTGAACTGTGACCTCTATCTAGATAGTTCAGAAAAATTCTACAAAAATTGCAGGAGCTACACTATACTATAACAGAGCCATGATAAATTTTTCATCATATTTTACCAAGTACAACAGCCTACACAAAAAGATGAAGTTACGGCCAGAAATGCACATTTAACAACTTTTGCATTATGAAAAGTGTTAAACAATAGATTTCATTTTTTATCTCTATAACTACTTAGCATAAGAACAGTCAGCAAAATTACCAAGGCATAATTCATCATAATTTATTTATTAAAAATCATACAAGAATCTGCCTAGAAATGCATTTAAATCACATCTCAAAATTTCTACATAGGAACTGCATGACATATATTTTTCCAGAAAACTACATCACATCACAAGTCTAACAAAGAAGAATCACATTTTTCAGAGCAATATTCCATTTATAAAGCATTTACTCAGTTTTTAGCCATTTCAAGAATTAAATAAATCTACACAGAAAAGTTCCACAAAATTGCATCACACATTTTTACTAGATAGATCTATTTACCAGGAATTCAACAAAATAAGAATCATCAAATTTGGAGTTCATTTTGCACCAGCTACAAATTTGAAAAGCATTTAAATCATTTTTCTAGAAATCAATAAAAAAGAAAAAGGGCCGAAACCCTAAAATACGCTGGGTCGCCCAAGAAAGAGGTCCAGGCCAAGGCGCCTGAGCCCCTCGCCGGCCGAGGCGGCCTCACCTCCGGCATTTCAAGTGAGCTCACCCACAAGAACCAAGCCACATCGGCAGTGTGCTCCTCGACGAGGCGGACGTGGTGACGTTTGCTCTACAAGCGGAGGTGAACCCTAGCTACGACCTGCGGCGGTGATGGCGGCACGGCGGCCGGCACGGAGGTGCGGTGGTTGCCTCCGCGGCCTGGCCCGACGAGGAGCGCATTGTGCAAGTGAGCGAGGCTGACCTAGTCCTAGGGTTTCGGGTGCTTGATTAAGCTACGGAGGCTCTCGGCCGCTGCATGGCGGCACGGGCTGGGCGGGAGAGGCTCCTGCGAGCAATGCGCGGCGGTCGCTACGCCGATTGTCTCGGATCGAAGGCAGCGATGCCTCGATTCGAGACATGGCGAGCACCTGCGCAAGCAGAGAGCGAAAGGGAGGGAGCAGTGGAGGTGGTGACGCTATGGCTACTGAAGCTCGCAGAGCTCCTGCCATGGTGGCCAGCGGTGAACGGCGCAATGCGCCCTTACCAGCAAGGTGGCGACTTGTGGCTGCGCGCGAGGGCGGAGCAAGGCGAGGCGAGGTGGTGCGCGTGGGCGTGTCGCGGCGCTTGCTCGACTGCTAACGAACGACGGCGCGATGCTCTGAGCGCTGTGGCGAGCGAGAGAGACGCGAGAGGCGTAGAGCGAGCGAAGCGAGAATGGAAATGTCAAGCATTCCACTTCTGGGCGGGCAAGCAGATGCGGTTACGGCGGTGGGACCCGGGGCATGGCACGCCGGCCACTTGGCACGGCGTCATCGCGCTGCGCCGGCCAAGGGTCGGCCACGCCGGCACGCCTCGCTGGCGCCAAGGCTACAGCGTCAAGGATTCGGCCGGGTCATGGGGTCAACACGGCCCTGCCCGGCCTGTTTTTCTCTTTTTTTTTTTGAAATTTAAATTCAAATCAAAGCCGATAAAAATGCATCTTTTGACCCTTTTCAAGCATTTTCAAGAGATGCTCCAAAAATAAAAGTTGTAGATCTTTTGAAATGAACAACTTTCATTTAGGGCTCATCTCAAAACTCTGAATAAATTTTTGAAATACAAGTTCATTTTGAATTTAGGGCATAAAAAGGAATTTTCCACCCATTTTCTTTTGCTCCAAATACTCCAAATCTTTTGCAATAAATTTTATTAAAACTTTTTAAAATTGCCGGGCAAGTAAATCCAAACTTGATCAAGCATTTGCAAGCTAATTAATTAACTAAATCAAATAATTAAGTAATAAATCAAGAATTTAAAACAAGCACATGAAATGACAATGCAAGAATTAGGGTTTGTGCTTGATGATGCTCATGCCATGCTTAGTGATGATTAAGTTAATTAATTAGGTGCCTAATGCATGCTTAACACCGAGGTGTTACGTACTCTACTCTAAAGAAATCTCGGCCCCAGATTTGGGGTTTACTAACCAGGTTATGGAATTCGATAAACTTCTTTCAGGTAATCCTCAGTTTCCCATGATGCATCTCTATCATCATGGTAGCTCCACACAACCTTGTGGGCACGCACCAACCGATTCCTAAGTAACTTTTCTTTGCTATCCACAATTTCACCTGCTCTTCTTTATAGACCAGATCAGTCATAGCTTCACATCTCGTTCATCGACTCTTTCCTCGGGGCACACGAAAACACTTCTTCAACCGAGAGACGTGAAAGACCGGAAAAGATGGAACTCATTGACTCGCAACCCAAATTTGTAAGCAACGCCACCTCTTCAAGAAATCTTGTATGGACTCACATATCTTGGCAGTGCAAGCTTCCTTTGGCTCCAAATCTTGGGTACCTTTGTGGGGAGACTCCGACATAAGGTCACCCACCTCAAACACCAAGGGTCTTCTTCTATTGTCAGCATAACTCTTTTGTCGGATGACTGTATGCTTTCATATGTTCTTGATGTTCGAACCTTCTTCAAATTTTCCCGAACAAAGTCAATAATCAGTATTCCTTTCCCCGCCGACCCAATTCAACGGAGTTCTACACTTTCTGCCATACAAGGCTTCAAATGGTGCATTTTGATACTCTTTGATAACTGTTGTTGTAGAAAATCCCTCGCCAGAGGTAGCCAAGATTCCTATGAACCTTTAGCGTATAGCACACAAGCTCTCAACATATCTTCAAGAACTTGATTAGTCTTTCACCGAATTCAAGTTTGAGGATGATAAGCAAGTGGCGCAAAGAACTTAGTACCCATACCTTCATGCAAACGCAGTCCAAAAGTGAGCAAAGGAACCGCGATCCTCTATCGATATGATGGTCTTGGGTACACTCATGCAAACGCATAATCTCTTCAATGTAGAGGTCGAAAGATATCGAGGTGGTCTATAGGTCGTCTCTTGACAGTAAGAAGTGAGTCGACTCTCTGGTTAGTCGCATCAACCATCACTCCAAATCGAATCATTATCTTTTGTGGCCTGCGCAGACTCGCGATGAAATCCATACTCAATAAGTCATCCCACCTCCAAGCAGGTGAACTGCTAACGGCTTTAACAACCCCGCCGGCTTTCATGTGAATGGCCTTCGACACGACAACAAGCATCGCAGATCGAGCCACATACGCCGTTATTCTCTTTCCTTCATCTTGGTCCACCAATAACGAGGTCTTAGATCATGATAAGCATCTTGTTGCTTCCAGGTGAATGGAGCAGCCTTGGATAGAGCCTCATCCATTATCTTTGATTCTTGAGTTCTCGGCCCCTCGGCACGACAAGACGAAAGTGTTGAACCAAAAGTACACCACATCAAGCTCACCTAGTCCGAAATGCGAATTGATTCCTTCTCTTCATTCTTTCTTTTGAGGTGATATATGCCGTGATCGCCTTTTGGCCTTCAATGATCTGGTCGAGAGAACATCGAACTTGGATATCATGCAGACTCCGCAGGATGCATCGCATTGAACCTTTCTTCAACCAATGGCTTCACAAAGATGATGATGTGACTTTGGTGCGACTAAAAGCATTCCGCAGAATTCACGCTTGCCTTGCCGCAGTGATAATGCACTCACAAGTCAGAGTCCTCGATCAACTTCTAAACCATCTTCGTTGTCTCATGTTAAGCCTCGTGTTGGGTAGAAATGTACTTGAGACTTGTGATCGGTAAAGATATATTGCCATCAATACTTCCCAACGTATAGTGCCTCCATATCTTCAAGGCATGCACA
>JADLZL010004765.1:0-252586 GCA_015844335.1 Chrysopogon serrulatus | reverse complement strand
TTATACATATATAACAGAATGTGAATAAGAAAGAAAAACAATAAGGACAAAATAGAAAATAGAAATCCATTTGCACCGGTGGAGCTATACAAATCTGCTGAAATAGCGGCTGAGTTAAGTCCGCCGCTGCAAATGGTTATTTGCAATCGGGCGGTGGTCTTAGCCAACCGCTCCGGAGGAAATGATTTCCACCGGCGGTTGTATAAGACCACCGCCAGTGCAAATGATGGTTTCTATATATACCGCCCACCAGACTTGAAATTTTCACAAGTCTGGTGGGCGAGTTCTTCCAAATCCGCGCCGCCGGCTACCAAATTTTTCGCCGTCGCCGCCGCCACCGGAGCTCCTCTGCACCAGCGCAAACCCACCGGAGCTCGTCTGCACACCGCCGCCTCTTCGTCACTGCTGCTCCATCGCCGGAGGCCGCTGCTTCGCCGGAGGAGGAGGGCGCCGCCAAGGAAGAGGACCGCGCCGTTTACCGAGAACCGCCGAGCTCGCCGCCGTTGGTCGCCAAAGACCACACTGAGCTAGCGCCGCCACCACCGCGGTGAGATCTGGGAGGGCCGCCGCCGCCGTTTTCAAGCCGCCCCTCCGCCGCCATGTGTCCCACGCGCGGCACCGCCGTGGCCTTCGAGCTCAGCCGCCGCCGCAGAGAAGCGGAGGGAGGAGCGCCACCGCTGGTGGGCCGAGGCGCGCTGGCGACCCCCGCCGCCCGGTGGTCGCCCTACACGGGCGGTGGCGCATGGTGGGAGCCGCCACGCCACCGCGCGCGGTTCTCAAGGAGGAGGGAAGATGCCTTTAGTAATGCCGCGGGTTGGGCCCTAGTGGGCGCCACAAGGCCCGCCTACCATCGGGCAAGGAGGGAAAGACCCCGCCGCCCTTTTGGAAAAGAGAAAAGGAAATAGAAAAAAGGGAGAAGAGAAAAAAGGAAAAGGAGAAGAGAAAGGAAGAAAGGGAGAAGAAAAAGAAAAGGAGGAAGAGGAGAAAAAAAAAATTTAATTATTTATGAAATATTATATTACTCTCTTTGTAGTATTTTAACTTTGTTGTAGTATATTTTATTAAAAAGAAAAAAGTAATAGGTGAATGTAGAAAAATGATAAAAGTAATAGCTAATACCTACTAATATTTGTTGTGACATGTGATTATATTACTAATTGTACTAATGACTTATATTATATTTTTATTATATGTGTTAGACATGTGATTATTTTACTATTCACTATGTGATAAGTAATTTGTATGTATAAGTAATTTTGTAGGGGAAAGGAGAAATTATATTAATTACTAATTGTATTAATGAGATTATATTATATTTTGATTATATTTGTTGTGACATGTGATTATATTACTAATTCTATTTAATGACTTAAGATTGTAAATTATATCCTCCCCCGCAAGTACTTTAATTATATTATATTAATTAGTAAATTTAGTAAATATTATTTGTATTAATTAGTAATTGCAATGTATGTGGTAAGTACTTTGTATGTGCTAAGCACTTGTTATAATACTAAATATTAGTTGTATCAATTATTAATTGTTTCAATTTATAATTGTATTAATGACATGTGTAAATATTTGTTGTGATTATATCCTCGCTATGGTTGCTTGAGTCCTAATATCCTCCTTTTGTGTTCTATTAATTGATAGTCACCGTCACGATACCCCCAAATAATCATCGTACCACCGCCTCTCATCATCGCTCCCTCACCGCCTCTAGATTCAAAGATTCTCCACGCTTTATCACGTGTACATATCTCCTAAAGACTTAGTGTTCGTGACTTATTGTTAGTGACTTAAAGACTTAGTGTTAGTGACTTAGTGACTTAGTGTTATTTTCCTAATGACTTAGTGTTAGTGACTTAATGACTTATTGTTAGTGACTTAATGACTTAGTGGTATTTACTTAAATCCACTTTGTGTTATTTCCTAAGTGTTATTTCCTAATGATTTAGTGTTAGTGACTTAATGACTTATCAAGTAGTGACTTAATGACTTAGTGGTATTTACTTAATGACTTTATGGTATTTCCTAAGTGTTAATTCCTAATGACTTAGTGTTAGTGACTTAATGACTTACTGTTAGTGACTTAATGACTTAGTGGTATTTACTTAATGACTTTGTGGTATGACTTAGCATGTTAATGACCTAGTGTTAATGACTTATTGCTAATGACTTAGTCGAAGCATTTAGCATGTTAATGACCTAGTGTTAATGACTTATTGCTAATGACTTAGTGTTATTGACTTGTTATATTTGAAGTTATCAAGAAGATGACGCCTCCAAAATCTAAAGACCATCAGCGTAAGAGCAAAGATGCGTAGTCACCCACTAAGACTCACACACCCCCGTGAGGCACCCAAGTGAGTTTCACGGTATTATGAAGCCTTGCCCTTTTTATAACGTGAACCCCTATCAAAGTAACTAACATAGTTATTGCCATGCATAGAACTGTAAAATCCTTTGAAGAAGAAGAGCAGCGTGCAGAGTCACCCACTAAGACTCACACACCCCCTCGAACAAGAAGGACAAGAAGAAGATTTCCATGGTGACATGTTGGAAGAAGAGAAAGATGACGGCAAATCGGTGATCCATGCCCTAGCATAGATAGACAACGCGATAAAAGTGTTGACCCAGATTATGATCCGTATGATGAGGTATACTTAGTACATGAAAACCAATACTTCCCTTTATAGTATTATACTCATAATGATCCTTACACTCTTGAATTCCTTCTACGCCGAGGTTTTGTCTCAAATGCGGACCTTCTTTATGAAGAAGAAGACGTGCCCTCACAACGGCACCGTAAACGACCGAGACAACCACCTCCAAATCAAGAAAAAGGAAACAGAGTGACCGAAACGTGGTGACCGAGGAACAAACAAGTGGCCGTGAGAAGACATAAATAGTTCCTAGCATCGGCCCAAAAGGAGAGCCTCTAGTGTCCGATGAGGTGGCCGCCAAGATACGGAATGCAATTGGTTTTCTCGTCGTGGATAAATTGGACATCACAATCACTAGGTGGAAGGATGTGGATAAAGATACAAGGAAAGAGCTATGGGAGAAGTTTATAGAAAGGTTTGTGTACCCTACGGGACTAATAAACCGGCCGAGGAGTATTTTTTCAAACGTATTGCAACATCATTCCTGAACTATAGATCCGAGATGAATACCAAGTTTCGCTATGGGTACGACCCAACGAAAGCAAGTATAAGATCACACCAGCGCAGGGGAGATATTCAAGGCGCAGAAGAATGACCCAGCTGCCAAAGCCAAGAGTGAAGTCGCTTTCAAAGACTAGCAAGGAAGAAACAAATACCACCATCACCTTGGCACCGGTGGTTACAAGAAACAAATTCCGAAATGGTGGGCGAGGAGGAGGAGCTAAAGAAACAAGGGGTTTCGCGGGCATCGAGGAAGTTGGCGAGAGGACGGCAAATTGGCTCGAGGTAGAGGAACAAAAAACAAACTGCTACCGTGTGAATCATGCCCCTGACATCACCCCCAAATGATAAGATGTTGGAGCTCGCAGTTGGAGGTCAAAACAAGGGAAACTCAAGCCACAAAGGAGAGACATCCCAGTATTGACTGGGCAACCCCGAGCATCCTGGCGGTAATGACATCTCCTCAAGATGGGATGGAAAGAAGGATTTGGTGAGGAGTGGGTGGGCATGTATAAGAAACGAGATCAATATAAGGAAGACATGCAGCATTTTTTTTTGGAAAAGGCTAAGGAACAATTCGTAAAACATGATGTTAGACTTTCTAACAAATCCGATCCACAAATGGTGCGAATTAGTTAGTGCAAGGTGTCTGCTCAGCAGATGAGCACACAAGGCCCACGATGCAGCTGCTCCAAAGACAACCCTTGCCCGACCTCGTGGAGATGATTCATGGCATGCCCGCTTCAATCGCTCCCTTTCCAAGTAGTGTGGGGTCTACGGAAACACACACCACTACCCTATGGATGACATCAATGGGGGCCGACACCTTGCAAAATGCTCATACGATATGGGTATGAAGCATCAACGCATAAGGGGAGGTAGCCACGGGCTTTGCGATCCCCCTGACGCGACTACCACGGTGATCCTATTCCGTAAGAGTACCGCAGGTAGAAGTGGTGACGGACATCCCAAAGCTACGAGGATGACATGCTAGAAATATCCGGTCCCGAGGGTATTGAGACACTCGGACAAAGCCATTCATAATTTCATCCCGTGGGCCTCGAAGAGATGTCCGGTTGACCCAAACCACCACCTTCCACAGAAGCCCCGCTGTAAAACTCGAGTCAAGACTGATCTCGACCGGGCAACAGATCCAAACTCCACCATCACCCCCCTCGGCCGATCCTTCAAGAACCCTACCGTCAACATCGAAACCAGCAGGATCTCCGCCACAAACAAGTACACTAATTCTGAGCCCGCTTCATCCCCACCACCTCAAGACATCGAAGCATCGCCTTGGACACCACCGCCACCAAAGAAGACCCAAGAAAAACCCACCAAGAAGTGGAAATTTTCTATTCCCAAATTGATTTCCCCATACGAGCCGAAGAAAAAAAAACTGAACTGCCAAATTTTTGAAGGGATTGACGCTTTCTCGAAAGTCAAGTACCATGGACTTAGCCGAAAGCAAAGAGAAGGAAGTAGAAGCAAAGAAAGATCCGAGCACTAAAGATAGTGAGGCCAACATGGGATGACTATCAAAATGTCCCCGATAAATATGTACCCAGCAGCCTCTCACTGAGTTGGGAACGACTCCAAAAGCTCCCTACCGTATAAAAAGACTTCATGACTAGTACATGCGAAGCTGCTCAAGTCGATCGACGCAATCCAAGTAAACATACCACCAAATTTTCAAAAGTGAACGAGATACGGCTTTCGCTACTTTTGAGGACATCCGGTTGATGATGAACCTTAACGGCTCGACGTTCACCTCGTAACGCTATTTGCATTGTAAGTGTACCCTCTCATTTCAACATGAACTTCGCTATTATTATTGACTTCTACTAAGATTGAATTTCCAACATGCACTTGTGCCTTGCGTAATGCAATATGATCAAGACGAAGTTTGTGTATGGTCCCGACCAAACAAGAATGAATTCAAACGGACCGTACCTAAGCCCAAAAAAAAATATGCGAGAATGAGCACACCCTCCGAAAGTTGGTCACGATCGACAAATTGAAGGGTTATCAAAGAAAGACGATGCAAAGAGAATAAAAGATCCGGAGAAGGATCATGAGACTAAATACGCCACCTACATAGGCCATGCATTGCTCCAAAGACAAACACAGTGGGAATGCGTAGTTGCCCCCTTATAACTTTAGGTAAGTATGGGTTCATATACATACATCGCCTTAAGTATCGGGTTTATGTAAATACATAACAACTCGGTTTCGATCGTATGCAAATGACCACTCGGATATGCTTCTTCATTTATCCTAGGGACGGAAGGGTGCTGGTCTTTGACTCCGCCGACTACCCACGTGAAAGACATGCAAAATTTCAAAGCATCTTAGAATGGTAAGTCGACAAAATGTAGCATGCATCTTTTAATCGATGAGAGTTTAAGATTGTCGCTAACCGATTCTTTTGAGATCATAGATGTTGGAGATTCTATAAACTAAGAGGTGGAGTGTTTGACGAGTCCATGGCGGGGAGGAAATAAGATTTTTTTCACAACTGGCCGGTAATGACGAAATTTATGAATCAATAGCATGCATGTAACATATATAAGATGTTATTACAAGTAAATAACTCTATGCAATTTATGTAGTGCCACAAGCAACCAATCGGTTCGGCCGCACCGTAGATTCTACACGACGCGAAGTTCATGAGAACGGCCGACGGTACATCAGGAACCCTAATTAGGTACTACTAATATTAACGCTTTGTATTTATATCGTTAACAATGCAAATTTATTTAGACACATGGCAATATATATAAATGCTTACAAACTTCCTTTTCAGCGATCAAGAATCGGAGTCCGAAACCTTCGACGACCTAACTCTCAGACGGAATAATTGAGGATCTCTCGCCATTTATCATGAGAGAAATTATTCCTACAGAGGAAAAATATCACCACCCGAAAGCCCCTTAGCGAGGCCAGAGTTCAGAGTGCTAAGGGACATTAGCTGCTCTGAAATTAAGTCGAAATGATTATTAGATTCCTCTCTAATGTAAATTTTATTATCACATGGTGGCCGAAAAACAATTTTGATGTAAACAATGTATGATGTAATTAAATTGTTAATGATGTATATATGTATATAAGTATTGTATGGTATAATTACTTTTTCTTGATGTATTTGTCATAATTAAATAGACTTTGTATTGATCATAGTAAGAGAGAAAGATGAGGGGGGGAGAAGGGAGGAAGATGAGGAGGGAGAGAGGAGGGAGGGAGGGGGGGGGAAGAGGAGGGAGAGGGGGGGGAGAGGAGGGAGGAAGGGGGACGAGAGGGCACCAACTGAAAAATTAAAAATTCAAATGAATTTGGACGGAAAATATTAATGCAAAGCGTTCACCTAAAGGAACCGCCTGTGGAAATGACATTTCCACTGGCGGTTCCTTAGGGAACCGCCAAAGGAAATACCATTTTCACCGGCGGTTGCTTATGTGAACCGCCTCGTGAAAAATGGATTTCCACAGGCGGTTCAAGCAACCGCCAGTGAAAATACAACATTTTCATCGCCTCTTGCACAAAGGCGGCGGGGCAAAACGCCAGTGAAATGGCCTTTGGAACCGCCTGTACAAACCTTTTCGTACCAGTGCTCTTGTGGTCGCCGCCGCCACCGCCAGCCATCTCTATTGTGGCGCCCCATGGCATGCATGGAGGCGCAGGGGTCTAGTGATGTCACTACCATCAATGTCATGGTCTCCGGCATACTGTCATGCACCGCCGGGACCATAACGTCAACCCGGAGACGGTCCTGGCGGCGTTCCCTAGTAAGGACCATGGACATTATATACGTTGGTCGTCGTTATAGAAATATAATCACTTGTCATCATTTATATTATTGGTCGTCGCTCCTGCGGCAGTCGTCGTTATAGAAATATAATCACTTGTCATCATTTATATTATTGGTCGTCGCTCCTGCGCCAGACGCCAGCACGCAGCTGGTGTGCGGCAGGAATCGCAGGATGGTGGTGGCCACCGTGACGACAAGCAGCACTGGCGTCTTTTTTTTTTTTTTTTGAATGAATTAGCAGGGGAGTCCCCTACCTATTTTTTTATTTTCATTAAAGATATGTACAGGGTTTAGAAATTACAAAAAGCACTCAGCGTTCAAAGATAAAAAAGGAGCTATACAGTTAAGTGAAATTCTCATGCCATGTTGAGAGAGCAGTAGCCATTGCTTTCTTGGCCTTGATGCAAACCAGACCAAGTTCGTTCTTGAAGTCAACCTTCCACTGATTCAAGGAGGAGCTTTTGGCATCAAAAATAACTCCATTTCTAATCGTCCAGATTATCCAGCATGCAGTTATCATTATTTCTCTGAAGATGGACAAATTGAAAGTGTTCCTTGCTCTGCAAAGCATGTCCAAAGGGCTAACTTTCGATAATGTCCCCTGTCTCCAGACGATACTTATGGACCGCAACCAGTTTCATGGCCCTATCCCTTCCTCAGTATCAAATGCTTCTGATATGATGACTTCAACTCGATGAGAATTTCCTGAGTGGAGTCATTCCTCCTGAAGTTGGAAGCTTAATACACCTGAGTTGGCTACAGGTATCCGGCACTATGCTTCAAGCTAAAGAGCCAAAGGATGGGAGTTCCTAACAAATTTACAAAATTGCTCACAGTTACAATGTGTCTTCGTCATCAACCTCTGGGCACTCTTGCAAACCTTGTTGCTAACGCCTCGCAAATCGCCACCTTGATCGCTGCTGAGCAACCAGTGGCAGGTGATTGTGACCATCACGCTGGCCACCTGCAATGTCACCTTGGCCGGCGTCACCGGGACGCTCACCGTGCACCGGTGCACCCAATCAACTCCACCGCCAATGGCTGCCTCCTTTTAATGGCAACGTCGGCCAAACTGCCGCCGGAAGACACTCCACCTCGATTTCGTCCCCGGGCTCTACAACATGTTAACCCATCGTGGTTGGAGTTGAGCTTCATCTGACCATGTTCATCGACGATGCTAAGGAACCATGTATTTCACTTATTAAGTAAGGGGTATTTGGATGCAGTGGTAAAAATTGTCTATTTCACATCAAATATTATGCGGATTTTGGAAGGGGTTTCGGATATTAATAAAAACAAATTACAGAACTCATCATTACACAACGAGACAAATTTTTAATCATAATTAATTTATTATTAGCACATGTTTACTGTAGCACCATATTATCAAATCATGGACTAACTAGGTTTAAAAAAATTCGTCTCATAAAATAGTCGCAATCTATATTATTATTATTTTTTTAGTCTATATTTAATACTCTATGTATATGTCTAAAGATTCAATGGGATAGGGCAAAACTTTTTATCTGCTCTATCCAAACATTTTATAAGATGTTTTTTTTTTTGCTTTTATATAGATACGTACTACTAAAAATAATGTATGAAGGGAGTATTGTATGTAGCCACGAATAAATCAGCACGCAGCAATTTGGTCATCGGTCAAGTTTCCATGCATGCATGCTTTCCACGTTTGTACGTTGTGGCACATCCCATGCACTGTTACCAGATGATAACTTCCCTACTAGTAAACCCAGAGTGTTTCTCCTCCTTACAGCTTGTTGCGAAGATTAGTCTGTCCCTCGTCTGGTCTTCTGGTTTTGCATTGAATAAGGACCCGTTTGGTACAGCATGCTCCTACTGGCTTCACTTCTTCAACATATTCACTATTCATGTACTGGTCACAGGAGCTATTTTTCCTTCTCTTTTCTCCTCTCATAGAGCCTGTGGGAATAGGTGAATATTTTATTTTTTATAAATTAGAAGAAAATGAAATGGGTATCTGGACTAGACCAGAGAATGGATCTAGGTGAGGGAGATGCAAATTTCAGCATAGTGGAGCTAAGAGGGGGGACGAGCCGCCAAGGGAGAGGATGTTGTCAAAATAGTGTGCGCATGCATTATATCCTTTGTTTGACTATCTAGAAGATTACTAAGAGCAAAACCAATCATTTATTGTTACGAACAACAAGGCTCGTGGGTTAAAATATTCTTATTTGTACTCATCCCACACATGTACGCATGTGCCATTCCATAAAATAGAAGTTTATCAACTAATGGCTTCAGGTACACATCAATGTCGTTGCCAGGTTGCTTCAGACCTTGAATGAGCACTGGCATCATAATGAACTTTCGCTTCATGCACAGTCATGGAGGAAGGTTATAGATACATAGAGTAACAGGACAAATGCTATGATTGCTGCTCCGCTCCCCGAATGGATTCATGCCATTTGTACTTGAAGCAGTTTAAGTTTCTTGCATCATCTAAAAACTTGGAGAATTCTCTGTCGATTGCTCTCTACTGGGACCCATCAAGGGTGCCTCGATATATCGCTTGCCTTCTAGTCTTGTTTCTACCATCGCAATAACTTTGAATGGTTTTTTTTTCGAACAAACATTCTAGACGCGGTATTATAGGAGCATACCACATCACCTTTTGTAGGGATTCTCTTCCCGACGTACTCGGCCATCGCCCTCAACATTTCGAGTCATCTCGCCTGATCTTATATCGCGATGCATGGCATAATGGGCATTCATCCAAATTCCCGTCCTCCTTGCCGCGGTAGAGGATGCAGTCATTAGGACACTGATGACCCGATATCATCACTAGCGGTTTATGGCTAAAACCGGCACTAATGGTAATTACCTGATTTCCGCTATCGGTTAGTCATATCCTCACGGTTTTAGCCACAAACCGCCAGTGATGGGCTAGGAGCCACTATCACTGGCGGTTTTTAAGAAACCACCAGTGATAGACCGCCACCGATGCTCGAATGCGCGAAGTAGTGTTTTGATTGCTTCAATCTCGGTGTTGTTTGCGATGAATCTATTCATGTTGTTTCAGCTACAATAATCTCATGTTGCAACTGTTGTTTCCTTATATGTTCTTTGGTGTTTCAAATTTCTTCACCGTAATGTTGCAGCTGATGTTCCTTCTTGCTGTGTGGAATAATATGTTCATCGTATTTCAACTGCCTCAGCTTATTTGTTGTTGTAAGGTTTTTTGTGTTGTTGCATGTTATTTTATTGCATCTTTTCTATATTGTTCGTCCGAGGGGAGAAAGAGTTGCCAGCCAGGCGGCCGGCGGTGCGTGGCTTGCTAGATGGATAATGGACAGAAGTGTAGGGGGTGAGAGGATGGGGTGCTGCAGTCAAGGGGCGAGGGGGCATGCTTGTACATGGGGCGATGTGAAGGCGCGCCCGGCAAGCCTAGGGGGGGGGGGGCAAGCTGCGGGGACGAGCTGGCGGCAGGTGTGGGGACGGGCTGCGGGAGGTGAGCTAGCGGCAAGCGGCGAAGGGAGTAGGTGCGACCGTCCAGGGCACGTGGCTCAAGGCTAACAGCAGCATGCACAACTACAGCAAAGCGGCGGGAGTAGGTGTGGGTGTCCAGTATGCTATGAGGCATATGGTAAAAGGCTGCCATCAGCAGCATGCTCAGCAGGAGGTAGGTGCGGGGCATCTGGACGGGCTGTAGCATCCAGACGTCCGGGCGTTAGGACGTCCGAAAAACCTATTATAGATAGCACATTTACAGTTGATGTTGAACAAGTGATCAAATTGGTCTCTGTCTCAAAAAGAAAAAAGCGAAACAACGGCATTATAAAAATCAAATTTATGTGCTTAGATCTTCGTGATCTGTAGGTCTATGCATCAACTAAATAGCCTATTATAGAAATTGCCAGTTGTATGTTATACGGTCAACGGTTATATGTCAGAGATAGCATGCTTCCGAACGACGGCTGTAAACTGTAGATCTTCAGTACATACTCCTAGGCCTTGCCGCAGGAGAGAAAAGACTGAGGCAAACCTGAACGTCGCAGCCAAAGCTACCATCGAAGCCAAGCCATTGTTCTTGACCTGGTGCTATTTGCACCTCGGTACAGATGCAAAACTATGCTACATTCTTTCCAACCGGATCCATTTTGTGAGCCCGAACCCTGCACGTCTAAGTCTGATAAAAACACTAATTATGAGTCAAGCACACTACCAATTAGGATGGTTACTCAGATCACGAGATGTAAATCCTGGAGAGAGAAAAAAAAAAGAAGGGATTATGCATCCACCGCTTACATCAGACTATCAGAGATCACTTCTCCCCTGCATCAGAGCCCACTGCTACCAAAGTAAAGAAATATACTAAGCATAACTGACATTCCCGGTGAGTGAACGCACTCACTGCACTATTCACAACCGACAAATTATAAAGAGAACAATTATTTGCACTGCACTATTCACGAAGCCGATTCTTCCACAAAGAATTTCTCGAACTTGAACGCTGCGTCATAAACCCCAAACACTCGAATAATACTGTCTATGGATTCATAACACATCTGTTAACATGCACAGCTCTAGCAGGATCAGCTAGTCCTAATCTAAATCCAACTCCTTTCTGCTCTTTACAGTTGCATTCTTCTTCGACTCTGGGTCTAGAATGTCCAAGTCCCATGCCGTGGCCAGGTAACCGTAGAGGACCCATGTCCGCTCTCCCTTGCCGTCCACCTTGACCAGCATGGGGTTGTTATTGCCACCATCACCGGTGGGGACAATGCTCCGGATGCGAGCCCAAGCTGCTCGCCCATGTCCTTGGCGCTCGAAAAATTCAACGAGCCTTGACGCATTGTTCAGACCATCAAGGCTGGCAGGAAACTTAGCTTGCATGGACCTCTGCCCGTCCTTCCCAGGGAGTGGCTGCACATCGACACCGGCAAAGCCCATTTCTGGAGAAACATACAGCAGATGGTGATCATGTCAGTTTCCCATTGACGTCTATGAGAACACAAAATAACTATAAGATTCACAGATGCTCAGGGAGGCATGAACTATAGCCACCCAAATTCCTTGCCCTTTAGATGTCTCCGCATCCTATGGACTACTAAAACATCAGAGACACATATGGCGTGTTTGGATGCAGCCCTGGCCTGGGAGCTCCCGCCAGGCATGCGCATCTGTCACCCAGGCACTCGAAATCGAACACCTAACGCCCGGAAGCAATGCCTGGCACAGGCAGCTTTCCCACTCTACCACCCAAATAGGCCCATACAGTGGAAAAACATCACTTATCACAAGTGCAGCTGAACAGTTCAACACATAGTTAACTATTATACTATATAAAAGAAGAAAAGATTAAGCCAGTTTATCAAGTTCCTGCACTGGGTGTAATGATGCAACAAGGCCTTCTAGTCCCAAGCAAGTTGGGTCCTAAGGCTAGAAATGAAACCCAACAAGAACCACCCAAAAAAAGCAGATAAATAAAGTGAAAAAGGTATTGGTAATAATAGCAATTGTAAAAGGAGAACCATAGCCTCCAAATTCAAAAAGAAAATTCATGTATATATTTTTAGCAGATAGCCTCCCAGGCACCAGCCAATCACCTTGGCTACACAAAATTGGAAGCTAGGGGACACTGACTACATTTATATTATAGATAGAATTCTTACAGCAGGTCCAACAAACTATGTATAAATAGATAAGTGACAAACCGAAATACTGGGGAATTCAACTGTTAGTCAATACAGTTTTCAATATTTCTTTTCATTTCTGTCTAATGCTTCTGAAAGACAGGCATCTTTCAAGAAAACCAAAAAGTTTTGGTTAAACCAAATGATTTTGCCCCACTTATCCGTCTGAAAGAATAAAGAGAAGGCAAAACATCAAAAGTTCTGATGATTAATAGGGTAATCAATCAGAAGTTCAGAACTACCAAGATCACAGTGACATAGCAAGCATTGAAGAAGTACCTCTCAGCTTGCTCTCCATCTCTGTATCACTCATGCCTTCCTTTTTGTCCATCGTTCTTTGACTTGTATGTGTTCTCAATTATAACTGTGGGTGGCCATAAGATAAGGTCTCCTTGACTGGCTTCAGCGTCAATAGTTGATAATGCTTGGTAAGCGGTTTTGTGAACAGGGGCTACGGAATAATTCCAACCCATAAGAACACATAACGCTTTGTGAAACCCTAGGTGATCAGCACGATGCTCCTGATTCTTTGCATAGTATGCATGATTGAGGAGCGCATGCAAATCTACAGAATCCCTGTAATCAAACCATGCATACAATCGGTTTCAAATGAAAATCATGCATAAAAACAGTCTTCAAAGAATAATCCATGCCTCTATTAGAAAAACCATGGTTTTAAAATTGATTTTTTGTGAACTAAATGGTTCATAAAAAGAAATTGGAAAAGTACAATTAGTAGCAAAAAATTGAAAAATAAGAACAAAACAAAGGATCAATGCACATCCATAATAATTATTCAAAACAAAAAATGGGATTCAAATAAACTACCCAAGTAGAAAAAAAATAAGCTTGCTTTGCAGCACAACAACATAGCTCCAGGCAGTAATGACAAGGCAGAAAACAATTATCAAGCATGAATGCACTCATGGTAAGAACACCACAAATGCACAACATGTATGTTTCATATTAAGTCCATAAAGGCCAAGATATGTTGCATGGTTATCTCTTCATAATGAAGAAATGTCATATAAAGTGGTTTTAAACCAGTGAAACTCTTGTGGAAATTCTCCAATCTAAACATGCTTCACATCAAAGTATGCACTATGTTTCTCTTTTTTTGCTGGATTATTTGCTCCAAAACTGATTTCAATTTGCAGTGTCAAAAATAATTAAACAATGTTACAGCTTTTCAGGCACACACCATTCCAGAATAAAAATGGGGATAGTATGATACTGTGCAAGTCTTCAAGAGAGTATGGTCCTGGGAGAAGTGATTTATGTTGTTACTGAATTAAAAAAAAAAAAATCAATCTGCTGTTTTGGAGCTAACCGGGACTTTCATATGTTTATTTGTTCAAGTAAAGTGCGTCTTAGTTCTCTTTAGTACCATAGCTTAACCACTTTGAGTTAGATTAGGGTCCACTTAAACCCCCTAAAGCTTTAAATTTTGTAGTACTATGAAAACCCTCCTTTGATAATGGACAATGGCCAGTCAGTCGTGTTCATCAGCACATGGAGCAATTGACTGGCATACAGAGTGGGGCATCAGATTTCATACTTCTAACAAATACCACCTCCGTTCCAAATTATTAGTCACTTTGACTTTTTTGGTTCATCCATTTTGCTACGTATCTAGATATAATATGTCTAGATTCGTAGCAAAATGGACGTACTAAAAAGTCAAAAGTGACTTATAATTTGGAACAGAGGGAGTATATGACTATTACCAACAGAAATGAGTTGGGTACTTGCCTACTTGGATAATCCCATAGTTACCAAGTTCCCGGTTTGATTGGGTCATGGAACAGTGACTGGTTTAGTAAGGAATGTGGTACGCTCTTTGAGAAAGATTTCTCCATTAAGGTCTGCTGCATTCCAAAACAACAATGTTCCTAGGATGAGTAACGTGGCAGCGTCCAGCGTACCAGGTTCCCAGTGATGGATAATTCACAATATCGCTAGTATGTGTCAGAAATAATCTTGTGTCCAGGTTCAAGTAGTGTATATGTTCATTGCTATCGATGCTAGCTAGATTTCAGTTTATAGAAGAGATTAATGGGCAGATCATATAAGGCATTGACTGCATTAATTAGGGGGGGATGTCATGAGGGCTAGTGTAGCCACATCAACCAAAAAACTATCTGTGTTATTTTGTAATTGTGTGTATCACCCATAGAGAAAAAGCTAGTATGTATTTGTGATAAAACTCTAAGAAAGAGAAGTGATTTCAAACAGAATGACTACAGGGAATTATTTTGAATGAAAAGTTAACAGCCCAAATAAAACTTAGTGCATGAAATGGCAAATAATAGGAGGTAGAACTGATTCTGGTAAGAACTGCAGATTCTGTGTTGAAGTGGGCTCAAATGCTATTTAACTGTTTGAAGGCTTGATCATCTCAACATCCTTATATTTGTTGTGGCAGACAAATGAGATGTATGGCTCATGGAAGTAACTAATCCTATATGAGATAGTCCTTCATGGGATCAGCCCATGATTTTGAGCAGAGATCATTCCTTCACTTCCAATAGAATGTGCCTAAGGATTCAATCCATGTCATTCCTCAAACTAAACAAGACGCCTAGGTTCATAATCAATGGATTCTCACTATCCCATTGTTCAAACCAGCACTACATGAAATAAATATCTTGAAACATCAGACTAATAGTAATACTTCCAACAATCATTGATTAAACACAAGGAAATGATAAAAAAATTCGGGCTGCTGTATATTAATTTCATATTTAGAAGTCAACCAACATGACATTACATGTTCACTATTAGACAGAAGAATCAGACTAAAAAATTCACTGCAAAATGTTTTCCAAGATATTTCAAAGAGGTCAAATCCAAACCTAAGGATCCCAAGAAAAATGGCCAGACTTAACTGCTTATCCAACGTCCGGTCATTTGTCACAAGCAAGTCGGGGCAGGCTAGAGCTGACAAATCAACAGCCAAAAAGAAGCCAGGTGAAGGAGAACAGTTGTTGTAGGCTTGGTGAAATCAAGAAGAAATAAGGGTAGGTGCTATCTGACAAGACTCTAGGAGTGTTGCTATTGTATATATAATATGAACAACAGAGCACAGTTACTGAATAAACACACATAGTTCCACTGTGTTGAACATCATCTGATACAAAACCAATTCCCATTTGGGAAAGAAAGGGAAAACAGAGAAGACAGGTAGAGGAAGGCCAGTTATTAACAAAATCATGCAGAGGGCATAGACAGGCAAAGGGTATGGCCATATATTTCTCAAAAAGCCAAAAAAAAAAAAAAAAAATGGTATGAGCACTAACTGTGTGAAGAAGCATGGACTGCATAAACTATTTAGTGAAAGTTTCACCCTGTAGTAGACTTAACACACTAAATATGAAACTGTAACAATTAGGAACACTACTAGCAAAGGCAATTCAATTTTAATGACTCTCTACCTATGTTTCTTCCATCTATTGGTTGCTTGTTTTAAATTCACTTTTAAATGACTCTCTACCTAGTATCTTACATTTATTGTACTAATAAAACATGAGAAGCACCAACTGTAATAATTTCATATGTAATAAACTTTACATGTAAATGAGAAATGATCAAATAAAGTAGCTAACCTTGGGAAAGATGGACAAAAGACTAAATATAGCAGAAACAAAGAAAATCCGTGGATGGGTCATGCTATGGTAAATCCAAAGGTCAAAAATGACAACAATATTTTGAACCGTAAAGATCATCTAACAATAATCGTTAATAAAAATATTTTTTAAAATAAATAAGCCTTTACAACTAGGTGTTCCATAGCTAGCACTCCTAGGACAAGGAATGCTACATAGCTTCCACTCATAGTCATAGGCATACACAAGTACACAGTATAGGATTTACAGACATGCATGGTATCTAAGGCGACTAGGCATCCAGGCAAGTGCTGGGTCTGCCTGGACGCCTAGGTGGCCCCTAGGCGACAAAGGTGCCACTATTTCCCAAAGGCAAAGCTGGGTCCGCCTGGACACCTAGGTGACACCTATGAAACAGGGCAGACATGTCGCATAAATACGAAAAGGTTTCCGCTTTCAATTAAATTGCCAAAGAGCATTCTTAGGGGGGGAGCAACAAAATCATGTTTATCAAACATTGTTATATGTTGTACCATGCTAGGCATGTACATCAAGTTTGAACATTTTAATTTTCTTGGTTGTACACTCAATTAAGCACATCCAAACATAAGACCAAACAAAACAGGGCATTCAGATTCTTCAGCGTACCTTTGACATACAGGGCATTTCAGCTGGGAAAGCTTCCCATTGGCCCGGTAATTCTTCTTATCTGCTTCATTCTCATTCATCAGCTTCACCATCTTAAGAAAGGCGCTCTTCAGCACCTTGGGGTCCACCCCCGTCTCCTCCGGCTCCACCTTCACCTGCTTCGCAGCACGCGCCGCAGACTTCTGCTGCTGCTTGCGTCCGGAGGACTCCCCGGGCACACCACCATTGGCCAAATCCTCCCACTTCCGCTTCGGGACAGGCCCTGGAAGCAGCCCGGCAGTGGGCAGGAGTGCGGGCATGGGTGGGGGCGGAGCCCACCGCTCGAGGGGGAGGGGCGGGCGCGGCAGGGGCAGCGGAGGCGGGCGGCGGGGGCGGCGGCGGCGCCAAGAGATGCGCGGGAATCGGTGGCGGCGGCTGGCGGAGCTGCGGCGGCGGCTCGTGCGGGAGAGCGAAGTAGGTGCGCACGGTGCCGTCGGAGAGCGCGACGGTGCGGCGGTCGAGGTCCTCCAGCCCGTACCGCGGTGGCGGCGGGATGGCCGCCATCACCGCATCCACCGCGGCCACGGTGAGCAGCGGCCGCGACGGGGGCGGGGGCGGCAGCAGAGGCGACGCGCCGGGCGGAGGGTGCTGCTGCGGGTAAGCGTGCGGGTGCGGCGCGGCGGGGATCAGAGGCGAGCGGCTGGCCTCCCCCGTTGACGCTCGGGGCAGGGTCTGTAGCCGCGGCCGCGGCCGCGGCGGCGGCGTTGCCCGGGAGGTTGGTGCGCTTGTTGGGGTTGGGGTCGGCGGCGGACGATGAGGAGGACGACGCCCTGGAGGCGGCGGCCTGCGGGTTCTGCGCCGCCGCCGCCGCCGCCAACGTGGGCGCCGCGGGCGGGGGCATCGGCGTGGGCTTGGCCTTCGGATTGGTGGCGGCCGCCATCATGCCGGAGGATTACTAGGGTTTCGTCGGGATTGGATTGGATGCCGCCGATTTGGGAGAAGGAACAGGGGGCTGGCTACATGCGAAGTAGATTGACTTTGGCGAGTGGGACCAGGTGTCATAGACCGTGAAGGGAACAAACCCGACTCGAAGCAAGAGCAAGCAAGGGTTGCATGATGACGGCTACAGTTCCTTTGCCAGGTTTTTCTTGCCTAGCCTCGTTCGGCATGGCGAACGAACCAGGTGAGCCACAAATCTGCTCGTTCAGCGAGGGAAAATCTTGCTCGCACAAGTAACGAGGCAATTGAGTAAAGATTTAAATGCAGCTACTATTGTTTCAACTTCTAGCCCGGCAAAGTGAGGTGAGATATCCAAACGTGTCACATATTAGTAGATATGTTAACATTAGGCACGGGAGGGCGTAACGTAACGCACAAACGAAAGAGGCATTTTCTAAACAATTAAGGTAACACACAAACAGAAGGGATGCTACTTGGCAGTTGGCACTTGTTGCTTGAATTGAACTATTTTCTTAACCTATGAACCCCTAGACCTCCAAGAATGTTGACCATGTCAAAATCATGCTAATGTTAGACAGGAAAAAATAAGTCTCTCAGAAACATAAATACTCCTAAGTCATGCTTAAGAGTTAGGACTAGATGACTAGGAGGTAACCAAAAACGGGTGTTAGCTTCTGTAGTTGAAAGAAATAAAGAGAAGATACAATCATGCAGTCATACTATACGTAGAAAATAACTCTTTCCAATGTTCAAATATTTTTGTTGCAAGGAAAGCTATTGCTCAGGACTATGTCCACTAACAGTCAGTGCCATCTTTGATAGTTAGTGCCATCTTTGATTGATGCTACAAAGATATATAGTTGTCTTCATTGATACCGAGATTTTGATGTGTCGTGCTCCTTATGTAACTAACTACCAAAAGATCCACATGAGTACATGACCACCAAAATTATCAGTGCCATCATTTGATAAATTAAGAGAAGAATAATAAGATTTACCATAAAGACACACAACAATGGATTTATAGAATAAGTGGTCTAAATGGGTTGGAGAGTAATAAAAGTCACCGTAAAGACAACAACAATAAATTTATAGAATAAGTGGTCTAAATAGGCTGGCAATGTGTGATGTGTCACTATCTTTTATCGATTGAAAAATTGCAATTGCTATCATGTATAAACTCTAGATAAACTATAGTGGTTAGACTAATACAAGACTAAAAAGTTATGTTTCCCTATAACTAGAAGAGCATGACATTGCATTGGAGAGTTTTTGATGCAAATGACATTGGGTTGGAGAAAGAAAAGATAGAATAAAGCAGCCTTTGTTTGAAACACATGAACTTTTTTTCATACTTCTAATGTAAAAGAAACCGATCGCTTAAAGTTTTCGTATGATTCTTGCTTTTAACACTATGAATGGGTCCTAATTTTTTATTCCTTATGGAAAGCCCATATCCATGTGGGTACCTTATAGGAGTGATCATGCATTCAATCACACGGTTCTAAGTCCTTTCAAACTTGAATTTGGATGCATATTTTTGTCTTGTTGAAAAATTGTATAGATTCATTACTACAACGCCTTGCCTCCACCCCCACACCACAACCGATTGTGTATCTCATTGAAGCTACAAGCTCGAGTGAATCATTGACTTCATATTGCTTATGTTTGTTGTTTGGTTCATTGTTAAAATTGAAGTAAAATTGCAAAACGGCTCGATTGAACAGGAAGAACAATTTGTAACCTTACACAATAGAATTTTTAGGCACTAGAGAAAATATTAAATCTCAATTGGTTTACATGCAGTGTATATACCTAAGTGATCAAAGGTTCAGTTGGATTGACCTATTCTCTCCTAGTCTTTTTTAATAACAGAAGAACACTTGACTTCATTGTTTAGGAAGAGGATTCATACGAACTTACTACAATTCCTTACACCACAACTCAGGACTAAGTTTATAAAACCATATAAAAACTCAATTATGAAAGAAAGGCGTGAACGATACTATGAAACACATTGTTCCATTCTCGAGCTGGTAGCATACCTCCAACACCAACTATTAGCGACTCCCATCATTCGATATTATAGGCCACTTTAAATATCGGTAACTTTGACCAAGTTATAAAAAGATGCAGCGCTAATATCTCCATCATCAAACTAGCTTCATTAAATCCACTCAATTATACTTTGATATTATATTTAGTTTGTATTTTTTGTAGAAGGTAGTATAGTTTTCTAAGCATATATTAAAATTAAAGAAGTTTGACTTAAAATAAAACGAGCTATACTCTTTCTAGTTTGTAAATAATTGATTTTTTTTTACAATGTCTTAGTCAATTTCTTAAAACTGTGGCTAAAATAGCTTTTAAGATGATTTGTTTTAGAAATATTAAGACAGTATCCATAGATATTTTCTTGAAAAGGAAAACACTCTCATTTTACATCGTGGAGGACAAGTGACAACGACAAGAACAACTCTGTCTGGGCGTCCACATCAGCATCACCGTCCACTGACCCTCTCCCTGCCGGAACCACCGATCCAACGGCCATCCCTCACTCCACCGTTCAGGGCCCACCTGTCAGCCTCCTAACCACCACACCAAAAACCCCCGCACCCGCCCTGCTAAAACCCTAATAAACCCCTGCCCCTCCTTCCGCCGCCTCCCTCCCTCCCTCCCTTCCCGCGCCGCCAAGACCCTACCCCCCTCATCCCTCTCACCACCCAGCTCTTCTCGAGCCCAAGAGCACCGCACGCACGCACGCGCCATGCGGCCACCGAGAGGGCGCGGCGGCGGGGGCCGGTTCGGCGGCGGCGGCGGTCGGGGTGGCGGCGGCGGCCGGTTCGGCGGTGGAGGCCGCGGTGGCGGCGGCGGCCGGTTCGGCGGCGGGTTCCGCGATGAGGGCCCGCCCGCGGAGGTCGTCGGTCGGTGCCCCCCTACTCCCACCCACCAGTACTCGGTCCTTTGCTGGGGTGGGTTTTTCTGACCTTGTGGTGGGATTTGGATTTGTGTCTTTGCGTGCGCAGAGGTGTCGACGTTCCTGCACGCGTGCGAGGGGGAGGCGGTGACGAAGCTCACCAACGAGAAGGTGCCCTACTTCAACGCGCCCATCTATCTGCAGAACAAGACCCAGATCGGCAAGGTCGAGGAGATCTTCGGCCCCATCAACGAATCCGTGAGCACGCACCTCCTCGGCTCCCTAATCTCTGAACATCTCAAGAATAAAAAATAATTACCTTTTTTTAACGTTCTCATGGGCGCTTGAGGTCGTGGTGAATTTCTAGTGTGGCAAGAGCAAATAGTATTGGCATAGCTTGTTGAAGGTGTGTTGCTTAGAGGGAGCACTGATTACTTTAGTTAGTTCAGTGAGGAACTGGTGCGTGATTTTGCAGATTTTAGTAGTTAAGTTCAGTGAGTTCCTGGTGCGTGATTCTGCAGATTTTAGTAGTTAAGTTCAGTGAGTTCCTGGTGTGTTATTTTTTTTTGCAGATTTTAGTGCTTGTAGTAGAGGTCCTTTTGGTAATAGCATTGCGCCAAGATTTTGGGATATGTTGTCACAATTGAGCTGTATAAAATGCCACAGAGCATGTATTCATTTTTATATTATCGTTAGTCCCTGCTCTGGTTCCTGGGCTACTTGTTCTGATCTGTCATTTAGTAAGGCAACTCTTATTAATGGTACTTTGAAATTACTCCTTTAGCTATGCTACTACTGTTGTCGTGAATATGAATTTTCTTTTGTATGTGCAGTATTTCTCTGTGAAGATGATGGATGGGATCATTGCAACATCGTACAAGGAAGGCGACAAGTTCTATATCGACCCAATGAAATTGCTGCCTCTCTCAAGGCTTCCTGCCGCAGCCAAAGTATGAGCCGTTGTTGTTTCTCCTGCATTGTTTGTTTGCTGTTTTGTGAAAAAATGGAACCAAGATGCCTCATTCATTTGCTAACCTTTTTTTGTTTTTGTACTTGAAAGTAAATTGATAACCTCTCTCTGTTATGGAATCATCATTAAGTCAATAATGGCACTATTTTAATATGCATTTCTAGCTTGCATTGGAATGCTGAGAGTCGAGCATATTTCCAGTCAGTCCCAGATCATAAATTTGAGGGAAGTTCTAATGAAATAGGTAGTGATTAGTGAAGCCAAGGGGTGTGCTTGGGTGGGCCCTGTCTCTCTTAATGACTCATGAAATACCCCACAGCTCTTCTGTGTCATTTGAGAAAAAAATATAAGTAAACAAGAGGCTCATAGGTTTCTAACATCTGAGTAGTTATTTAACCCTTTCTCTTTTTTTGTTTGCTTTAATAAACAGGGGACAATCTCAAGGAGCACCTAGAGGCGGTGGCCGTGGTGGAAGGGGTGGTGGCCGAGGCCGCGGTGGTGGTTCTTTCCGTGGCGGCAGAGGACCTCCAAGGGGTGGTGGCAGAGGTCCTAGGGGTGGAGGTCGTGGTGGTTTTAGAGGGCGAGGCAGGTTCTAGGTGTAGTTTGAGTTTGATGTTTTTCATGAGCATCATAGCTGCCCAATTGGAAACTTCCTTGTTCTTGTAACCTGATATGTTTAAGGTAACAGAGCACTTTATTTGTGGAACTTGGATTCTCAATTGAAACAAAGTTTGTACCTGTTCTGTTCCTAAAGGGCTATATGCTTCCTTGTGCTGTTCATGGGCTCCTTGTTGATTCTTTGGCCTATGGGTGATTCTTGGGCCGCTGGGGCATACATTTTTCCAAGGCTTGTGCTCTCTGAGTTGGCTGTCTCGGTTTGAAGTTCAAAATTGATTGGGAGCACTTGTCGAAATTCCCTAATTGAGCTCCAAAGTCCAAACTGGAGGAAAATTGTTATGATAGAAAGGTATATGGCTGACTTTTCCTTATGGGAGCCTTATTGGATTTCAGTATCGTTCTAAGCCAAATTGTAAGAACCAACACAACTGTAACTTCAGGAAAGGCTGCATTGTTCTCAGCACGTTATAATTTTCTTTTGTGTATGAAAAGCCTAATAAAAAGCAAATTAGTACAAAACAAAGCAACAGCGCAAACTACTTTAAGAGAAACTATCCAAGTGCAAATGAAATGCTAAAAATCCTTACACGTTTGTCCACCTTTGGCTGGTGGCCACAAAGAAGTGTTAAACAACTGTTTCAATTCAACTTCTAGAAGACAAAACACCAGACTATATTGTGCCACTTCAGGTTTTACCATACAACTAACACATTACACAATGTTACTGCTATTACAGTTTGACAGGTACAATAACTACATGACTGATAACGATGCTGGCAATGTAAATCACCATCATCACATCCAGATGAAACTATACTAATTCTACATACGAAATTACACTGAAGTGGCAAGACAAATGCTTCCTCTATCCAAAATTTCCACCGAAACAAAAAGATCCTTTTTCCTTTTGCAAAGATACACACTATCTGTAAGATCTGCAAGTTACCACAGAATTGTACAGTGGTTCTGTCTGCTGTCTCTAAAGACATGTTCGCCACAAATGTTAATAGAAGCCACATCGGCAGTGCTTGTTCTTTAAGCATGTCCTTGAGAGAACCCTCTTCCCATACATGTTACTTCGCAGTACAGCAGTGTGCGGTCTGATAGTTTCAACAAAAGCAGCATGCTGTTCACCCTGCAACATTAAAAACCATAAACGGATTGCACATGGAATTCCTTTGGCTGAGATTAAGTAGTATCTTTACCTGGCACAGTTTAAGTGCTGTCTGAATCACAAAGTTCCCATACTGATCAATAATGATATGCAACAACTTAGAATCATGCATGAGTTCGTTGATGATCCTATTACAGATCAGTCGTGGTGCTAGCTTCAGGCAATGCTCCACAACATGGGAACCACACTTCTGCATTGATAGATTTCCGAAGTGACCTGCCAGCTCATCCACTATTCTGGTTGTTGCCCATTCAATATTGAGGGCCAGAATAAACTGAATAACATAGTTCCTGCAAGAGTATTATGCAAAGGCATAATAACAGCAATATCTTGAATCTTATATGAGGATCTTTGCTAAGATTGTAGTATCATTCATATTAGATCAGGATATCTGCTAAGATATAGAGCAAGAGAGAACGAGCGTACCCATATTGATCTTCTGAAAGTGCAAGGGCACTGGATGTAATCTTGCACAACAAATTGTTTCTCTGTTCATCACTTGAATGCTCGATACATTTCTGGAGGACACAACAGCCATGACGATCTCTTGCTAGTTGAAGATAGCGTGATGCAGCAGCCTCAAGAAGGAACTGCAACAGTTACACGGTGTGTGTTAAAATGAAGACCGATGAATTGTGACACACTCCTTTGGGCAGTCATATTTACAAAGTGTTCAAGGAAACTAGTATTTTCTCTGCTAGAAATACAGTTGTGGGCTACATACTCTATACTGTAGGATACAAAATTATATAGCTAATAAATTGAATAGACAGATTGTTTTCTAGTACACATAGTATTTTTCTGCACAAAATTTTAGTACAACCAACATGTACAAGTACTGCTGAAAACACACAAAAAGAATAGTGATATAACAACTTACTGTCTTGTGGTCAGGTAACAATTTCTGCAGGCAATGGAGCACAACATGACTCCCATAAGAATCAGTCATTAAACGCATTGCTCCAGTATTTAAGGCGGATACCACCATTGACACTTGGTCAGAGGTATTCATGGTGTCTATGACCTTCTGCACTACACGAGTCCTGAAATTTTGAAATTTTTCACTAATGTGTCCGAAAAAAAAAGAGCAAAGCAAAGGTAGCATGACCAAAAGTGAACCAACCCCTTGGACTGCTGCGAAAAACATCAGAGATAAAAAAGCAACAAATATGGATGATAAAACAGTAAAGATTATTGTGTTCATACCCATGCATATTGCAAGAAGCTTTATGAAGCGTTATGGGTGCTTTAGTGATTTCACGAATCATGTGTGTCCTTTGGTCAGTGGTGCACACTTCAAGAATCTTCTGCACCAAATAGTGAGCCATTGGATCCACCATAAGGTCACCAACGCTGTCAATTATTTCAGAAAATATTTTATCAATGTCCTCTTGAGTGCCTTCTGTTAATAATTTTTGCAGAAAAACGACATGCGTCTTGATCCTTTGACAGGATGCATATACTTCCCATCACTTCATCAATAGATTTATATGCATCAGATTTTGAGGACAAGAATGGTGGATTCAGCAAGTGAGCATAGGGAGATAAATCAAAATCTTTTACTGAACTTCCAACGTCAGGCCTCATTAGGATCCTTTCCGAGTAACTTGCTGTGTTGAGTTTATCACATATTTGATGGTGTGAGAAATGAGCGAGGTTACTAGCATGCTGGTGATGCGGTCCATATGGATTGAAAACCTTTTCTGCCCGTTGAAAATGATGAGAATTGCTACTACCACATGGACTGCCAGTTATATAAGATGTACAGTTCAGACTGCTGGTATTTCTTCTTTTCTGAACAGCAGCACCATTTAGGTAAGAATATCCATTTTCCAGCCAATGAAAATTTGATGGTCCAATATATGATGAGGACGGGCCCTTTGCAGGGGGGCAAACTGCAGCCTGCTCATTGCTCCTATGTTGAGAAGCACCAAACCCAGAAGGTTGTGTTTGTGGACATACATAATTCGGTTGCATAATAGAGTATTGTTGTACACCCATATTTTGCTGCCACAAGAAGTTTGAGCCAAAATTCTGATCATGTGGTGTGTACATCTGAGATTGCCACATTTGTTGCAAGGGTGAAGCTGATGCAGTTGATGGGTGGCAAGGAACACCCAAATTGCTATCAAAGCTGTGCAGCCCAGAGCTTCTAGAATCAAAGCTGTGCAGCCCAGAGCTTCTAGAAAATTTCCCCAGCTGTGGCGGAAACCTGTGAGACTGTTCCTGGAGTTCAACATCAGCGCTCTGCATGGCATGTTGCACACTGAACTGTAGATTCAGAGAATCATCTTGGAGTATTGCATTTGCATGCTGCTGGTTCAGAGTACCATCCACACGTCCAGATGGATAGTGTCCATTTGTCGGCGGCACATTGTGATGACTGGTAGGCGCATCAGTTGTGCGGGAACTGAAACTCATGCCCTCAAAAGCAAATGCCAAGGATTGCTCATCATACAGATTACCACTGTGAGAGAAACCAAAATGCTGATTGCTGGATGCGTCATACAACCCAAACTCCAATGATGATCTACTGCCATTCCGATAAGCCCTGGCAGCCAGAGGAGGAACGCTCCCATTGTGGACCTCCCTGTCACCAGCATTCCCCTGCCCAGCACCAGAGACATCGCTGCCCAAAGCTCTGAACCTGGAAGCATCCTGGCTACTCTGTGATTCCCCCATGATGATCAGGCGAACACTAGGCAGCAGCTGACACCCAGTAATAAATCAATCACACAATGCAGGTTCCTTCACTGTCCCTACAACACAAGCAACCCAATGCTGAAATCAGAGATCACGAAATTCAGATGAAATAGACATGAACAAAAGCACTATCTTTTCGGATACTTGGAACAGACAATGCACCAGCAGAAAAGCAGGGAGGCAAAAGCTCCACACGGGAACAGAACAAATAGCTTTACACAAGACAGCAAGTCCTCAACAAACTAAAAAGGACATGAATCGCTGTGATCCGGGGGAGGCTCCGCTCATGTAAGAAGTTAAATCCACAGCCCAATATATAATCATGGTATCTAGACTGAGTTTTGGCAATCGAACAAAAGGGGAAAAGAAAACGCCCACAAATACAATCCAGGCGGTTCATACATACAGATAACTAAAAACAGTAACACTAGCAGAGAGCTCTGGGAGGTGAAATCAAAAGAATCCGCAATCAATTCTAGCACCGGAGTTCACGAAAACGCCGCCGAATGCAGCAGCATCGAGCTCCGGGAACCCACCCGCCGCGGTATAACCTGACACCACAACGCGGTTCAAGGTTCGAAAACCCCAAGAAAACCCCACTCCCGGCGCCGATCACTCGCAATCCGCCATCAAGAGACGAAACGACGGACCCACAGATCGAAAAACCCGACCTTTCGACGAACCAGGCAAAGGATACCGACTGAAGCGACGAACTAACCGATCTAATCCGATCGACGATCCGCCAGTAAATAAGGAGGGAACGAAATTACGCAGCAGACTAGTACTCAGTAGTAGTATTACCTTAATGCCCGACGGTAGGTTCGGCAATCTTGATGGAGCTGGATGGCGGGGGAGCTGGGTGTCGGGGCAAGAAAGAGGCCGCGGAGAATCGGATGATGGGTTGGAGAAACCGCGGAGGGGATGAGATTTTACGAGAGGAGGAGGAGGAAGGGCAGGAGGCGGCGGCTTGGACGGGAAGGATGGAAAGAGGGGCGTGCGTTTCCTTCCGCAGGTGGTGGTGGCCCCTTGGACTCCTTCCTTTGCTCTCTGCTTCCCCTCTCTCTCTCTCTTCAATCTTCTCTCATCTCTCTTCTACCACTAGAACAAGCGTATAGACGTTTCTGTCCCTGTCTCTTAATACTTTTTTTTTTTTTGGCGGATGCATGAATGACAGATGTTGCAGAGACGGTGGTGATGCCTTAGGGGTGATCTGGGTTTTTTTCATCATGTAGTTTTTTTTCAGGATTTCTTGGCAGTTAAGAGTTACAGATTTGGGTTGAAGATTGCGTGTTTAAATCGATTGTGAATTGCTAAATTGGATGTAGGATTAGGATGTCTCCATATATGTAGAAAAATGGTCTTTTTTCCCAAGTGGAGGATGGAGGTGGAAGACAGAAACTTTGGAAGGCATATATGTATGTTATAGTCTTCTAAAGTTAAATTCAGAGACTTTATTTGTAACATGATATTTTTTTATTTATTTGTTCATTTGAAAATGAAATTGTTGTGTGAAAAATCAGAATTAGTGTTTTTCAACTTACTTAAACTTTGCTTCCTATGCAAAAGTGGAGATGTAGCTTAGTGAGAAATTGATTGGCTAGTTCCTCATGCTTATTCTAAGTTAGAGTATTGCAGTTGCATGGATAGCAACAGAGAGAGTAGATTGGCATACAGCTGTACAAGAATCTTGCAGAAAGTTTGAGGAGCCTTCTTGCACTTAGAATTTCTTTATATATATACATACACGTATAATTTTCAAATTAATCAATGACGCACCTGTCTCATTGTAAAAAAAAACATTATCAAACAAATAACGCACCTGTCTAGGTCGGACTCTCTTATATAAATATAGAGGAAAAAGGGAAAGTTTCTTGTCATTATCTCCTTTCCAATTTTTGTATTTTCTTCATTGCTTGTGAATTGCACGTACTCCTTACAATGTCAAAATCTCGTGTATTCCATACTCTACTTCTCACTTATGATCATGTTGAAATTTCATGTTTTCTCGTGCTCTTACTTTTTTAGACCTCATTTGTAGGGCTCTCTTCTTCACCTTGGTCCTGCAGAGTCGACCTACCAAACAGTTTAGTAAGAGTTATTATAAAACAACAACAAATTATGACTTCTCTAATACGGTTTTGGCTTCTGTAAATTCAAGGCCAATCTTCAAAAATAACTAATTATTTTGGTTTCTCTTCAATTATCTCCATTTGAAAGTACAAAAGGATAAACCTTTAACAAAATGTTACTCTATTAACACATAATTTTTCAACCCAAATTAAGGTAATTGGATTTGAATTCAAATGTACTTACTCATCATTATGATTTTATAATTTTATACAAAATCAATAGAGTAAACATCAGTCAAAGCACATAATTATATGTCTAATTCCATTGACTCGAATCTTGAGAGATATATACCTCATTTATTAAACAATTAATTAAGTTAATTAAATATATTTCCTACCTTTGCTCTCCTCTCGTCCACATAGACGCTTTCTGCCCCTGCATCTTTTTATTCCTTGCCTACGACAGAAGAGAGAGATTTTGGGCTGATGGTGATCTCGGTTTTTTTTTTTTTTGTCAGGTGAATTTCGGAATTTTTAAGTTGCGTGTTCAAGTCGTACGCGAACTGGATATGGAATGTTTTTGTACGTAGAAAGGTGGGTTCTTTTTCCAAGTGGAGATGGAATACTTTAAACTCTTTCATTTCTTAGTTCGCGTGAGAAACTGTGTTTCCTAGGCACCAATGGAGTCGTATAGCCTGTACGGGAAATTGATTGGCTAGTTCCTCGGTCTTAATAGTACTCCAAAATAGACTATTTGCATAAGTCGCAGAAAAAGTAGACTATTTGCATGGATATCATCGAACAATAGCTCGACATAGTAAAACAAATTTACAAGTAATAGCACAGAAAGTTCAAGGAGCGTTCTTAGTCCAGTCTCAATGGAAGTTTCGTGAAAGTTTCATGGCATTAAATAAGCTATCATAAAACTTGTTTTATGAGGATGAAACTTATTTTTATTATTTCCAATGTTTGTGAGCTTGAAAAGAGAACATGAAATCCCTATTGCCTATTGAGACTCACCTTACTCCCTTTTGTATCTTTTATTTAATAATTACTGCTATAGTAATTGAAATGACGCACCTGCTGGCTGCTGCCCAGGTCCAACTCTCTTGAAGAGAAAAAAAAAAAGATTTCTTTTGTCACTCTTTAGTATTTTTTATTTCCTTCTTTGCTTGCAAATTTACTTCTTGCAAACTCATGTACTCACCCTGTTTCAGATTATAGATGATTTCTTACATTTTTAGAGATATAGACCTTTTATTGTCTAACTTCATTCTCGCTATGCACTTAGAAAAAGCAAACAACTTATAATTCAGTATAAAGGGAATAGTATTCTTCATCCTGTACGCTATTACCTGTATTTATGTCGAAATCATGTGTTTTCTTTTGTTTTTTATTTTCTTTTTCATCTATTAGGTTTGAAAATTGTATTAGGAAGAAACTACTTTCTGTGTCGAATCTAGCATAAAGCTAGTTTCTTTGGTTGGCCTTTTGGTTTTTTGAGTAGCTAAAGTAGGTTTGGCAGCCAAATCAAAGGGACTCCAAGCATATCGGTTTCTATCATGTGATCTAATTCGAAAAGAGAAACCAAGATAAGTTATTAGCATTCTAGGATCGACGTGGAAACCAAGATAAAGGCAAAATTATGAAGCTACCCATGTGAAGCTGTTTGGAATGTAACTGTTTGGGAAAGGGAAAAGGATTGAATGAAACATGTGGACAAGAGTATCGAGAGTATCCAATGTACTGGTCCACAAGCTACTATACTCTACCCCCCATCTCAAAAAAAGCTACTATACTCTACCCCCGTGCCATTTGCTCTTTTATTTCGGGATAATTTTTAAATCCCAAATATACAATTATTTTGGGGACAGGGGAAGTAATTTCTGTAAGTCATAGTTAACGTTACTATGTAAATTCATCAGAAATTCAGAATACATGAAATATTATTGTAATTTAGTAGTAATATTATATATAAATGAAATATCAAAGCCTGTATACGCCTAATCCGTTGATTGCTGAGAGATGTGATCCATTTATTGGAGCATTCATTAGTCAAACATATCCTACCTTTTCGAGTTTGACTGACACGGTAACGTAAGTAAAGTGATATTTTAAAATATGCTGAGGAGTTAAGAAGTACCCCCCTCCGTTTCAAAATAAAGTGTCGCCGTGAGATCGTCTTACAAGTTTGACTTGATTTGTAGAAAATATATGTAATATTTATATTTTTAAATAATTTTGTTAAAAAACTAGATGTGATGGAGAGAGAGTGAAAACGAACAAGGTCTGACTTCTGGATTTTTAAAAGACTGAGGCATGCGCTTTTGGACTGCCCCACCACACGAGCGGAATAATGTTGTAGCGCATTGTACGCCAGCAGGGATATAAAAAAAAACGTACGGCATCGATCATGCATGGACTCTTTATTTGCAAAGGATGAAGCAGATGCAATCATGCAACTAGTCACATCATTATCGTTATTATTTTAATATATAAGTTCAGGCTTCTTCTGTATGTATAATAACTCGATTTGCAACCAGAAGCCCAAAAAGGCAATGAAGATCAAGCAAAAGACAGCACACCTTCCATTCCATCATCAAAGAAAAAAAGCTACCACCACACCGAGGATTATTATTTGTTATAGTATCCAAATAGTTTATTAATTTGGATCCACGAGACTAAGGCACAAAATGAACCCTAGGAGAAATTAACAATTTATTAAAAAAAAGTAAAACCGGTTCACACCGTCAAACGTGTAACGGTTCAACTACATGCTTAAATATTAAGGAATAGTAGTGCATAACTTTACTAGTGACTTTTTCTGTAACTTCACCCAAATGCGCATATGAAAACACATGATATCGGTGTGAAACATGGCACCGATCCACGTTCCCTGTCACAGGATCTTATACCAACTTTTACTTATCTCTAGACCTTGTCAGGACTAGCGATGGATGCCCCACACTTTAGAGGTTGGAAGGTTTCTTACTGCCACAACGTGTCACTGACGCTGGGGCCCACGAAGGTGTGGTCGCCATTTGACCCTTTGACCCGGCCCATGCATGCACAGAGGATAAAAAGTACTATTATGCTATCAATGAACGAGAATGAACCTTCGTTCTACTGTGTGAATGTGATTTCCGGCCGGATAAACGGGATCGGCGTAGCATCAACAGTCAAACAGATATGACAGAAAGGTACAGTGTCAAGTCAAGCGGAAAAGTGCAGAAGACCGCAGCACCATCAGCCGCCTGACACGGCCAAGAAAGAGGTCCCGGTCCGGTCCGCAGAAATCACCTGGATTCAGAGAACAGAGAGACACGGCCAACCACTGAGATCGTGACGCTGACACGTCGCTCTTGTGAACAAAAAAGTACTACTGTTATACTAGTCGGTCAACGAGACCTCTTCAAATCAAACAATTCTAGTAGGCGCAAACGACTGGGAGCGTGTGGTGGATTGCTGGCTGATGACTGCTATTTTTTTTTTTCCCTAGACATTCATGTTGGTTATATAAATTGGCTGATTTTGTTATGAATCTGATTGATAAGACAAACGTATATATTATCCAATAAATATTACAATGTAAGTAAAATACTTGCTTAGAGGAAAGATGGGAAAACGACTACCACGTTTAAATTGTTATCTCTTGGGATCGAAGAAAGGCTAACAAATTAACAAGCCTAGTACAAGTATGTCATAATTGTACTCGCTTGTGGTTTTTTAAACGTTTTATAGTGTCCAAACGAGAGGAAAGAGAAACAAACTGCAAATTCGTGAATCATAAAATTGCACTCGCTTCAACTATCAACTTCTTCTAACATGGTCAATAGCGTCAAACCTTTTTATCCAAAAAAGGCGCATCAATCTTTTTCACTGTAGCATAAAGTTATTATGGACGAATCAAATGAGTTACTGTAGAGGTGAAAGCAGATGAACTTGAAACTGTAGCTACCGGCTCTCGCATGCTACAATGCATCTACAGTAAGTCTATAGCTTTAATGCTGAAGCAAAGCTGGGAAAAAAACTATACCAAATAAGTCTTAAATAAAAAAATTCCTATATTCCAAACTGACCTATTATGGACGGTTCCGCACGCCACATCTAGCGTGGTGATCCTAGAAAATTCTCATTGAAAATTCGGATCATCATATAACCCCGTTGATAAGACAAGATGATTGATTTGCTATGAAAAAAGTACTATTCGAAAGCTCGGCTGATATGAAAAACGAATAGAACGATTACAAACAGACACGTCTTCCGCTTTAAGAAACCGTGGCTTTTTATTTAGACTGATGACCAGCGTCTACCACCACTCGTTTTCCGGTTGCCACAACTGACCGCAACATTTCCCGAACGGCATCTGCACTGTTTGCTCCAATCCAGTCTCCAGTCTCCAGTCGTTGCCTTTGTTGCCTCTTTGGGTTCGGTTGCTAGTGCGGTGGTACACGACACGGTGCGTGGCTGTCCTGCTGACAATCTTGCCGATTCGGTGACTGCATGTAAAGCTCGATTGCGTGCATCCACGGCTGTCACGTCGCAAAAGTGAAGTGAGAACTCGATGGATGGATGGGCACTTGGGCAGAAAAGAGGATAGTTGTGGCTACCTAGCTTAGGCTGCAGGAGCCATAGATTGCATGTGCAACTTGAATTACTCTTTAACAAGTTTTTTGCTTTATACATTTCTTGGGACAAATACGGATAGAAATTAAATGATTTCGCCTGGGCTAATAGCTGATTACACTTCACTATCTGTCTTGAGTTACAGTACAACATGGCTTTATATAAATTCCCTTATTTCCAACAAGCGCGATACGTCTAATTAAAAGGAATAATTAACTCACAACTCCATGTGAGTCTGTAATACCCATAGCCTAAATAGGTCAATTTAGAGAAGGGTCCCCTCACAAGGAGGAGAAAGGATTTTTGTGGGCCCCTTTTCATGACTTTGTAGCTTAAGAGCCCAACATAAGAACATATATAACTCCATGCGAGCCTAAAATATCTGCAAAATTTTTCGCAATACAAACATGCTTGGCTTTATAGGAGTAATCATTTCTAAACCCTTTTTTTGTTTTCATTGTAATTTCTTTTACCTCACGGAGGGACTTGGGACACAGTCCCATAGGCGCTGAAGCTACAAAGTGGTTAATGGTAATTTATCTAGCTAACAAAGGTCTTGTCTGCATTTTTTTTTTTTTTTTTTTTGCGATCAGGAGATTCATTCATTCAGGGGTATCAAAGTTACAATCGGAGGCCAGCAGGTTCAGTACACTGGTCGGGGCTATAGACCACCACCCAATCCATGTATCACCCTCAAACTTTCTGCATTTATGAGCACTAGAAATTAGCTAACTAATAACCAATAGTTGCTAGTATTTTTTTAACTAGCAACTAAGAAAGTTTGAGGGGCCTTCTTGCACTTTACAATTTTCATTTTCATATACATAATTATCAAATTAATTAATGACACACCTGCCTAGGTTCGACTTTCTTGTCATTATCTACGTTCCAGTTTTTGCATTTCCTTCTTTCATGTACGTACTCCTTGCAATGTTGAAATCATGTGTTTTCTCGTGCTCCTATTATTCTTAATCTTCAATTCAAAAAAGACCAATTATTATATTAGTTTCTCGTCATTTGTCTCCATTTGAAAATAAAAAGGATAAACCTTGAACAAGCGGTTACTCCTTTGTGTTTTCAAACATCGCATCCTCATTTATACCTAATTCACACAAACGTATGCAATAATCTTGAAATTTAGAGGGGGGGATCTAAAATAATTCCTTTTTTGATTGCGCTTGCGCCCTCCACGTGTGCCGCGGAAACCTTTATTTATTCCAACAAATCATGCCCTCTGAATTGACTTGTTAGCCTATAGTGGAGTGTTCTTTTACCTTTTTATTGACTCCGTCCACTGGTTGAGTTGGGTTTGGGTCAGGCATGCGCTTTTAGACTGCCCCACGAGGGGAATGTTGAAGCATTGTGTAGGTCAAGAATATAAAAATGGCATCATGGGCTCTTTGCAAAGGATGAAGATGCTATTGTTGCGTGATTAGAAGAGGCTTCTTCTGCATTTATATAACCGAGTTCAACAAAAAGGAAAAGGAATGAAGATGAAGCAAAAGATTAACTTCCATTCCACCATCATTAAAAAAAGAAAAAAAAAACTCACACACTGGGGTTTATTTTTTAGATAAAGGGAGTTTATTTCATTGAGCAAATGAAAAATGTCCCGGTCTCTATATCCAATGATATATGCGACCGATAATTATTACAAATTGCACTCTAGGGTAGACTCCGTCAACCCTAAAAATACGCACACACCCAAACAGCCAGGACAAAACGGGTGAGATAAAGCAAAAAGTTTTCATAGACTCAACCTATTGCTAAACCTCCAGCCATGCTTGGCGAAGATTTCCATTGTCAAGGTTTCCAAAAGACGGCATGCATTTCGTAGGGAGATCCGCCTCTCCTCCTTCCCAAACAAAGGACCATGTCCCAGTCCAATGAGGGTACCCCCATATATAACCTGCATAAAAGAACAAATTGGTGTTTTGTCAAAAACAACATCGTTCCGGCTTAACCATATGGCCCAACACATGGCACCTGCTCCCACAAGAACTAGATAAATATTGTGTGTCGCTAAATTCTGTAGCCAGGTACCGAACATATGTGCAACACTTAGAGGGGGTTTTAGACCAAAAGTTAATTCTATTAGACGCCAAACAAACTTAGCTAGAGCACAATCGAAGAAAAGATGTTGTATAGTCTCTAAATGATTACAAAAACAACACTTCTCATTTCCATGCCAATTTCTTTTAGCTAAGTTGTCTTTAGTGAGTGTCACTCCTCTATAAAGAAACCAAAGGAAGACTTTTACCTTTAAAGGAATTTTAAGCTTCCATAGGAATTTATTATGAGGTACACTATCTACGTCTAGCATTGCATTATACATAGAACTAACTGAGAATTGTCCACTTGTATTCAGTGACCATCTAAAAATATCAGGTTGATCATTTAAATTCAAATCTGCAACACGTATCACTAAACTATTCCAATCATTTAGATTTCGGTCTACTAGAGTTCTCCGAAAGGAGATGTTTAGCGGCACAGTGCTTAAGATATCAAAGACTGTAGCACTCTTCCTTCGAACAATGTTATACAAGTTTGGATATTGCTCTCTTAAAGTGGTTGAACCTAACCAGGTGTCCTCCCAGAACCTAATTTGCATGCCATTTTGCAATCTGAAATTCCCAAAAGATAGGAATTGATTTTTGACATTCATTAGTCCTCTCCAGAATTGAGAGTCACCTGGCTTTTTATCCACTTGAGTAATTGATTTAGTACTAAGATATTTATTTCTAAGTAACTGTTGCCATGCTCCATCCTCATTTATTAACTTGTATAACCACTTGCTAAGCAAACATTTATTCTGGATTTCCAAATCTAGAATACCTAGACCCCCTTGATCCTTAGGTCTACAAATGATACTCCATTTTGCTAGCCTATACTTCTTTTTATGATCATCCCCTTGCCAAAAAAATCTTGATCTATAGAAGTTCAACTTGCGGAGGATGCCCTTAGGTATTTCATAAAATGACATCATAAAAAGAGCCAAGCTAGATAGGACCGAATTTATTAGAACTAAACGACCACCATATGACAAAAGCTTACCTTTCCAACAGCTAAGCCTTTTTTCAAATTTATCTTCTATTATCTTCCAGTCAGCATTACTAATCTTATTATGATGCATAGGAATACCAAGATAGCGGAAAGGATATTGTCCCATTCCACAACCAAAAAGTTGTGTATATTGATCCTCCCATTCTTTTGCTTCACCATAGCAGAATAATTCACTCTTATGGAAATTAATTTTCAAACCTGCTAATTTTTCAAAGGTACAGAGTAATAGTTTCATGTTTTTAGCTTGCTCAAAATCATGTTCCATAAAAAGTATAGTATCATCTGCATATTGCAAAATAGAGAGACCTCCATCAACTAGGTGTGGTACTAAACCAGTTATCTGTCCATCTTCTTTCGCCCTTGATATTAATATAGCCAAACATATCAACTACAAGATTAAAAAAGGGGGGAGATAAGGGGATCTCCTTGTCGTAATCCTTTCTTAGTCCGGAAGTATGTACCCACATCATCATTCACTTTTATACCCACGCTTCCTTTACTTACGAACTGGCTTATCCATTGGCACCATTTTTCAGAGAAACCTTTCATCCTTAGCGTTTGCTGGAGAAAAGTCCAATTTACTTTGTCATAAGCTTTCTCAAAGTCTAGCTTTAATATGACACCATTCAATTTTTTTCTATGGAGTTCATGTATTGATTCGTGCAATATTATCACCCCTTCCATTATGTTTCTTCTAGGCATAAAAGCGGTTTGAGATGGGCTTATCAAATCCTCTGTAATTGTTGTAATCCTGTTAACAGCTACCTTTGTAAATATCTTAAAACTCACGTTAAGAAGGCAAATAGGACGGAATTGCTTGATATGTGTGGCCTCTTTTTGCTTTGGTAACAGTGTTATAATACCAAAGTTAAGGCTAAAAAGGTTTAGATCTCCATTATGAAACTCCTTAAATAAAGCCATGAGATCATGTTTAATAATTTCCCAGAACGCTTGATAAAATTCCGCTGGGAATCCATCTGGTCCTGGTGCTTTATTGTGTTTCATTTGGAATATTGCATCTCTAACCTCTTTTTCAGTGAAAGGGACAATTAATTTCTCATTGTCTTCAACTGATACTTGTGGTATATCATTCCTCCTACTTTCATCCATAGTGAAGTCTTCACACTCATTAGGACCAAATAGGCCCTTGTAATATTGTGTGATATATGTTTTGAGTTGGTCGTCACCCTTTATTATGTGACTACCATCCTCAAGCTGAAAGATGCGTGTTTTCCGGTGTCTACCATTTGCTAACAACTGGAAATACTTTGTATTGCTATCTCCTTTCAATAGTTGTTCTGTTTTTGATCTTTGGTACCACCGTACTTCCTCTTCCCGCAATAACTGGACTAGCCTCTCTTTGAAACAGCACTTCAAATCAACTTCATGTTGTTGTAGCGCCATTAATTCAGCTTTTTGTCCAATTGGTCTATCTTAACTGTGAGTTCATGTTTTTCCTTTTTGTAAGCACCACTTGTATTTTTTGCCCATCCTCTCAGATATTGTCTGAGTCGTCTTATCTTGTTTTGCCAAACCTCTAATGGTGTGTTTCCCTTATTTTCATTTTGCCATACTTCTTTAACTAGATCGTAGAAACCATCTCTAAGTAGCCAACCAAGTTCAAACTTGAACATTTGGTTTTTGGATTGAGATGTTTCTCCAGTATCTAGTAATAGAGGAGTATGATCTGAGATTTCTCTAGTCAGAGCTTGCACAGTCACTTTAGGATACCTCAACTCCCAGTCGGTGCTTACTAGAGCTCTATCAAGCTTTTCAAAAGTGGGTGTTGGTAGGTTATTGGCCCACGTGAATTGACGTCCGTGAGCTCGATCTCCTTTAAATCCAACTGTTAATAACAGCATTGAATAGGAACGGCCAACGATCATCATATCTATTATTATTTTTTTCACTTGGGCTTCTAATAATATTAAAATCTCCCCCTAACAATAAAGGAAGTGATTCTGTGGAGCAACAATGTACCAACTCACGTAAGAAACTTTCTTTATATGCACTCTGGGCAGCACCATATACTGCTATTAGAATCCATTCAAAGTTGTCTATTTTATTTCTTAGCTTAAACTTCACATAGAAGTCGCCATGTGAAATATTTCCCACATCAAAAGTATCTAAATTCACACCTACTAAAATTCCTCCTGATCTCCCTTTCAGAGGTGACCAACTCCATAAAAAATTTTTGTCACCACAAAAATGTGATAATTCCTGTGACCTAAAATCATTCCGTCCTGTTTCTAAAATAGAAATAAAATCTAAACCTTCATCCATCGTCGTATCTACAAGGAATCCAGATTTAGCCAAGTCCCGAAGACCTCTGCTATTCCAAAAAATCCCTTTCATTTTGAATGTCTTTTGTGATGCTGCACTTGTACTTTCTTTTTGTTTTTCTTGTGTGAGCCAGATTTTTTCTTCCTGAGAACGGTTTTAAAGTCACTCCAGTGACTACCATCCTCATCTAGAATATCTTTAGCAATATCACCAACTAAGTGGTGTATCATGTCATGGTTCAAACCTGAATCGCTATCGTTGTCACTCTCGTCTCCTGGTAAATGATGTGACAAATTACTATTTGAGTTTACATTTTCCGTAGGTACCACTAATCTATCAATTTCCAAATTTTTTATTTTTGTCACCCCTGTATGTGAATCGCTGCCCAAAGACACTCCTAAATTACTGATATTTGCAGCTATTTTTGAATCTGAAAAAGAGAGAAAAGATTTGCTAATTGACATACCAGGATTGTCTAGGTTCTGTTTAGCCTTCATCCTCTCTGCTCGCTCCAGGGAATGCTCATCAATAGAGTGCTCCCTTCTCTTGCTTCGCCTCAGTGAAGACTGCATGGGCTTTAACAGGTCCGGTACAACAATACCAGCAGCACCTATGTCCTTTGCCAAAGATGACCTGTGCACTCATGGCCTGGAGAGGAACAGCTGTAGAAGAAGATGGTAAAGAGGACATAGGTATATCATTATTCTCCAAAACAGTATCTTTACTCCATTCACGAATTTCTTGGCTGAAATTTAAGGGTAAATTACCATTATGAAATTCGATATGAGAGTAGCTACTGGGATAATTTGAAGTCCTCGTGACTACACCATCTTCAGCATTTTCGTTGATCATCTCCACCGCAGGCATTTCCTCCACTTGTTTACCATTTGGGTGTGGTGCATTTTGAGGTGGCTTTATGCCTGCTGCATCATTGTTATCATGATTTTGGTGCTCAGGTTTCCCATTGTTTGGTTCCTGGTCTTTTTTCTCTCCACTGCCCCCTGCTCCATCTTTGTCATTGTCAATGTCCATCTTGTTTTCAATCGGGACCTCATCACGACCCTCTACTGCAATGGGTAGGTTAAATAATCTATCTCCAATGACTACAGAGTCAATCTTGTTTGGCAAGAGGCTTGCATCCAAGACAGCAATCTGCACTCTCCCGTATTCATTCCTAAGAGAACTAGCCATATCCACCATCATGGTCGCTCCCAGCATGGATCCTAGTGCCCAAAGGACTGAGAACTCCCGTAGCTTTGTTGGTAGGCGATAAATACGGATCCATACTCGTGGTAAGAGCTGGCCCTCCTCAACCTGGTTCCATTCCTCAAAGTGAACACTAACTCCATGTTCCTTGATGTCAGCCTTCACTACTACATAAAACTTAACCGAGGCGGTTATTTTTGGTTAACCGAGGCGGTTTTTCTAACCGCCTCGAAGATAAGGTCACGGTTAATCGTGGCCTTAACCGAGGCGGTTAGAAAAACCGCCTCGGTTAAAATATTTACCGAGGCGGTTTTCTTATAAAAACCGCCTCGGTTAATCAAATAAAAAAAAAAAAAAAAGAACCACCCGAGCCCATCCGAGCCCATCCCGAGCCCATCCAAGCGGATCTGGGCCGCCCCCACCGCTACCGCCGAGAGACGCTGCGCCACCGCTGCACGCCCCTCGCTGGTCATGAAGCCGATCCGCTTCCCCGCCGCCATGAAGCCGGATCCGGCCTTCCCTACACGCGACGAGGGGAGGGAGGTCGCGCCAGCCGCAGCTTGGCCTTGGCCGCATGAGGGAGGCCGCCGCGCCCGCTTCCAACACCGCGCCCGCCGGATCTCGCAAGGAAGAAAGAGGTGAGGGACGGATCCGAGAGAGGAGAGGGACGGAGCCTTACCTCCGCTACCGGATCTGAGAGAGGAGGATGTTGCTTTGGCGAGGAAGGCAGGGAGCCGTGCCGTGTGCCCCCAGGGGAGCCGCCGAGGGAGCTGCTCGTGGGGGCCGCACGCCGAGGAAGGGGGCGCACCGGCGGCCACACGCCTGGGGCCGCACTCACGGCGCCGCTACAGCCGGGGGCCGCTGGGCGGCAAGGCCGGGCCGCTGGGCGCTTGGGGGCAGCGCCCGGCGGCCGCCGCCGGGGCCGCACTCGGCGGAAGGGGCGACTGGGGCCGCACCCACGGCCGCGACCGGGGGGGCGGCTGGCGGTAGGCGCCTGGGCCACGCGCCGGTGGCCGCACCAGGGCAGCGCGGGCGGCCGCCGCCGGGGCCGCACCCGCCGGGAAGGGGCGCACGGGTGCCGCCGCGGCCGCGCCGCCTGGGCCGCGCCGCACCAAAGCAGGGAGAGAAGAGAGAGAGAGAGAGGCTGGTGAGGGAGAGGAGAGGCCGTGAGGGAGAGAATGAGTGGATTTTTAGGGTTAGGGATTCGACCTGGTTTATATATACTGCGACCTAAGTTTTGGGCCGAGATGGGCCTAATGGGCTCGAGGCGGCAATTAACAAGACGGTTGTCTTAGAAAAACCGCCTCGGTTAATAGAGGATTAACCGAGGCGGTTTTTATAAGACAACCGCCTCGGTTAATAGATTAACCGAGGCGGTTATTTTAGAAAAACCGCCTCGGTGAATAGATGATTAACCGAGGCGGTTTTTGTAAGACAACCGCCTCGGTTAATCTATTAACCGAGGCGGTTGCCTGGCCGGCCACCCACTGGCCACCATCGATTAACCGAGGCGGTTTTTAGCCAAAACCGCCTCCGAGGACAAAATTCAAGTGTCTTGCAAAATATTTTGTGTAGTAGTGCTTTCCAAAAGCCACCGACCTCTGCAGGTCTCCTCGAGATGGAAAAGGAACCACAAAAGAATTATTACCTTGTGGCGTGACCTCCCAATTCCATCTCTCCGGGATCAGGCGTCCAAGTTCAGCCACCAACTGTGCAATTGACAGTGTTCCTCCCTTGACAGTGACCAAAGCAGTACGATTTTCATTCTTGCTTGTGACCAAAGGAGCATGCGGTATATGGTAAAACCCAAGCCCAGGAACATCATACCCACATGGATGAGCCAAGGTACGTGGTTGCTTCAAGATAGGGCATTTGCTTGTTAAGTGCTCCGTGCTGTCGCACACCTCGCAAAGCAATTTTGCCACACACTCCAGCTTTCCGTGGCCTGGCTTGTAGCACCGAAAGCAAAAATTTTTGCCGCTTTTCCCATTGACATCACTTGCAGTTCCTTCATCAACCTTCTCTTTTCCAGCTTTCTGTTCTAGAAATACATCAGGCACAGCAGGCTCCAAATCAGATTGTGCTCCACCCGGCGCCATCCCTGCTGCTTGGGACCAAGTCACAAAATGACCCCAGAAAAAGTAGAACCGGTTCACACCACATGCTTGGCCTTAAAACAATGTCACCGTAGGATACATACTACAAGTTTGATTTAATTTATAGAAAATATGTACAACATTTATATCTCCAAATAATTTTGTTAAAAAAACTAGATCCAAAAAATCTTTCTGAGGATACTAATTATGATATTAATCGATGATATTTATTATTTATTAAAATTGCTGGTATTTGTTTCTCGAGAAACACGATGATATTCTTTTAAGGACGAAGAGAATAACTTTACTGATCACTTCACCTGTGTGGACTTAGTAGTATGCAAACGAAATCCTAATCGTATCATCACTTTACCTGTGTTATATGTAACTCTTTATCGGGGAAAGAATCGGCGCTCCCTCAGCGCTCTGGGCACTATTCATGTGGGGCCCTTCACTATTCATGTGGGCCTCGCATACACAGTTCGTTTTTTTGTCAGCTTCGTTTTTTCTTCCTCTTTAAGCCGGCGCACTGGCGTCTAATCCACCGCACGATCATCGCGTGACTGTTAAGAAAAGTCCTCCGTATGTATAGGAGAAATTCACCATACCAGACTCCTCCATGCGTCTATCTTGCTGTCGTCGCTAGCAGTCCTATTGTGCCACCATATTTAAAAGAGGATATATATATTGTCTTGAAAAATAAAAGGCTATCTAGTGTAAAATTCACTAGCTTCTACCATTCGATCGTGGATTTTCTAATTTTGTATTAGTTGTTCTTAGAGATAACCTTGAGTAGTTATTACTGTCTTTTATATGCAGATGCGTATACCACAACACACAGACGCAATCACTAACTGCACGTACGGCATCGCGCGCGTAACCTCCTAGTAATATATCAACAGTCCACGTAACTTCACTGCAAATACTCCGTACTAGTGGTCAAGCGGAAAGGGGGAAGACAGACCACGGCAACTCTCTCAGCATGACACGATCGCCTGGAGTCAACAGATATGACAAGAAGGCGTGTGGCCATGTAACTTCACTGCAAATACTAGTGGTGGTCAAGCGGAAAGGGAGAAGACAGACCACGGCAACTCTCTCAGCATGACACGGTCACCTGGAGTCAGAGTCAGCGCCGCGGCGACTGATGCTGACGCCGACCCACAAGATCGCTGTCATGTCGTAACAAAACATTAGTGTACCGGCTCCTACTTTTTCCTCAACGTTAGTTAATAATATTAAAAAGAACATTCCACTATGAATACTTGCTCAGAGAAAAGAGATGATTGAAACACACCGGCTTCACACAGGGATTAGAAAAAAGAAAACTGGTATCATATCTAAATTGGTAATATATATAATCCCTTCGTAATCCAAGAGAGGCTTTAGTAAAAGCTATTTCATAAGGTAGCTCTACGACTACATATATTAATTAATAACCATATAAAGTTGTAGTTGTAAGAAATTTCTATGCTCCAAACTGACTTAGCGTGGATGGTCTTCCACGCCATGCTTTGGCGTGGAGTGGTCCTTGTCGAATGAAATTCCCATGTTACAAACATGCAATTAGACTGATGATGATCAGTGACACGCGCTACCACTCGTTTTCCGATTGCCACAACTGACCACACAACATTGTCCCAAGTCCCGAACGGCTTCTGCACTGTTGCCACAACTGACGACACGGTGGCCAGCTGACATCTTGCCGATTCGGAGAATGCACGTGAAGCTTGCTTGCATTTGCATTGCAAAAGCGAACTGAAAACTCCATAGACGGATGGATGGGCACTTGGGCAGGACGAATGGAGATGTAGTGATGTACTTCTACTACTATCTGCTTTAATTTACTAGTCCCTCCGTTCTAAATTATAAGTTATTTTGATTTTTTAGGTTCATCTATTTTATTATGTATCTAAATACATTATTATATCTAGATATATAGCAAAATAGATATACAAAAAAAAATCAAAACGACTTATAATTTATTAGGACGGAGGGAGTAGTTCTTTTATTCATTTTTTGTTCTGCTTGTGATTTACGTTGTTGTTAAATCTGCTTGTAAGTAGCTCGGAGAAGAAGGTGGGCTCATGGATTGTACGGCTTGAATTGCTCTGTAACAAGCGATTTAGAATTTTCGTTGCACAAATACTGCTAGACTAATTCCGTTTTGACATGTTTAAAAATTTAACTGCACTTTACTACGTATTGCCATGAAAAAAATGTGACTTTTAGAAATTCCTATGTTTCAAACAAGCTTAAGTTGTCTAATTAAAAGGATAACTCAAACGCCACTCCATGTAGGTGAGCCTAATTTCCTTGACCCATCAGATGGATCAATCTCGAGAGAGGTCCCCACACGGCCACACAAAAGGGTTTGTAGGACCCTTTTCACGACCTTTTCTTTTAAAACAAACTATTTTCATGACTTCACTTGATACTTAGGGGGTGTTTGGATGGTGTGGAAAAAGTTTTGCACTTTGTCACGTCGAAATGTCGGAGGGATGTCGGAATGGTGTATCGAATACTAATAAAAAAATAAATTACAGAACTTATCGAGGAAACAATGAGACAAAAATTTTAAGTATAATTAATCCGTCATTAGCAAATGTTTACTGTAGCAGCATATTATCAAATCATAGACTAATTAGGCTTAAAAGATTCGTCTCGCAAAATTATAGCAATCTGTGTAATTAGTTATTTTTTTAGACTATATTTAATACTCCTTATATATGTGACTAGATTCGATGGGACAGGGCAAAACATTTGCCGCCCTTATCCAAACACCCCCTTAGTCTAAAATCTCTACAAGGTTTTTAGAGTAGGTACAGTAACAGTCAATTCGCCCACCACGTCAGATACATGCATGTCGTGTAGGAGAGAGGAAGCCATGGTTCAGGCTTCTTTTGCTAACTATAGGAGATACTCTAATACTATCTTCTTCCCCATGTTGCCAAAAGGATGAAGATAGTATTGCTTGCACTTGCACCATTATCATTATAATATGTAGTAATAAGTTGAGGCTTCTGTTGCATATATAGAACTCAAATACTCTCTCTGTTCTAAATTATAAGTCGTTTTGACTTTTGGTACATATAATTTGCTATGTATCTAGATGCATAGATATATCAAAAAAGTTAAAGGCTTATAATTTAAAATGGAGGGAGTACAACCAAAAGTAAATTAAGTCATGAAGATGAAGCACAAAACTTATACTTTATCTTGTACTAACTTTTTATGTACTTAATATATCTCTAGTTGGGGCTTTATGCCCCTCATGTTTCATCAAAAAGGAAAATAAGGAGATGAAGCAGAAGACGATAGCACACCTTCCATTCCAATCACCATCATCATCATCATCATTATCATCATCAAAGAAATTGTGTGTAATTCTCGGTGGTCGGCCGATGAGACAGGATCGATTGATGTTTCGAACAGTCAAACAGATCTGAGTTCACTGCTAATATTGTTTACCTGGACTTATAATAAACCAGCTAATAAGTTAAAACGGCTAATTTACTAAAATATCTAGACACAAGGATAAACGAACGGGACGAGCTCATACAGTGTCAAGCTGAAGGTCCGCAGAAACCACCTGGGGTCAGTGCGTCAACGACTGATGCCGATGCCGCCGACGCCGACACGGTACTCCCTATACGACGTACAGCATGAATGGTCCTGCACGGTATGCTTGCATCTGCGTGTGATCCCAGAAATTGCCCGTCTTACATTACGTTACGTATGTACTACATACAAACACGCTCACGTTTTCCCGTTTTTGAGAAACCGTGGCTGCCATTTTTGTAGTCTGATGGCCAGTGTGGCAGTGTGACCCGAGCTACCTCCACTCGTACGTTTTCCGGTTGCCACAACTGACCAACTGGCTTCTGCATTGTTTGTTCCGGTCCGGCCAGTCGGTTCCGGCCAGTCGTTGGGTTCCTAGGCACGCACACCACACGACGTACGCCGGCCTGCTGCTAATTAACATCTCGCCGATTCGGTGACTGCTTGATGCGTTGCATTGCGTGCATCGTTGTCTGCTCGATCGATCATCGGTGGTCACGTCGCGAGAGCCAAGTGAGAACTCCATGCTGGAGGGACGGATCACGGATGGATGGAGGATGGGCACTTGGGCGGGATGATGTAGTATATCTGATGTTTGATTTCTTTTTGTTTCACCTTTTTTCCTATTCAGCTTGTATAATTAATAATATATAATAATCCAGAAGAGAGGACAGCGTCACAGCGATGGCTAACTACTAGCTATAGGAAGTAAAGATGGCTACAAACTAACTCGAGTGGTTTTGTAGAATTTGCGGCGGACAAATATAATTTTGTTTCGATCATGTGTTGAATATCTGCTAATTCCGCGCTACTATTTGTTCCAGTTTGAAAAAAAAAAATAACTTTCTATAAATTTCTCATGTTTCAATCAAACTTAGACAAATCTAATGAAAATGATAACTCACATTGAACCTCAAGCAAGCAACTCGTGAAAGCCCAATAACCCATTGTTCAAATGGGGTCAATCAAAGAGGTCCCCACACATATTGCTTGTGGGCTTTGCTAAAAAAAATATTATTTGTGGGCGCCTTTTCACAACTCTCTAGGACTGTAGCACTACTCCCTCCATCCACAATTATTAATTGCCTTTCTAGGGTTGGTGCGGGAAACCAAGGCGTAAGCAAAATTACAAAAATGCCCTTGTAAATATCAGCTCTTATAAATAGAGCAGTCTTGCATAGTAGGTACTGTGGTGCCAATATGGAGCAAGGAGCTTCTGGAGTCGTGGTGCAGATGGTAGCTTCTGGAAATATGGATGGGATAAGGCCTCCGTTGGTTTTTCTTTTTTTTTTTTTTGACAAATTAAATTTTTATTTCTGTGGCCCCACGCTGTCCTGTACTAGCATCAGATCTGAAGCCTATCCATCTTCCAATATGAACAGTTTTTTGGAAAAATTTTGAAACGTAAAGAAGCACTTAATCGTCAACGGCGGGAGTACTACATAGTTTAGTTATAGAAACAAAATATGAAAGGTACAAAAGTTACAAGCTCCTTGTGAGGCTGAACTCAGGAGCCTAACACAAGCACACAACTCCATGCTAGTCTAAAATCTCTACAAAATTTTTGCACTGCAAACGTGCTTAGCTCTATAGGACCAATTATTATTCCCAAACCTCCTTTATTTGTGGGGCAACATGTTTTACACTCACGAATGGACGTAGAAACCGAAGCTACGACGTGTGCTTAGAAACCAAAATTGTGGAATGCTGTAAACACGTTAATGCCCAAGATGAGAGCGTGGGTGGGATTTTTTTTTTCTCATGAACGTGCTGCTGCAAAGTGGGTGGGACATGCAGGACGACTTATGATCTCGAACATACGACCCTAAGCCAGTGGGCCTACTTGCTTCGCAGCTTTGCCTAGACACGTGGATTCTATATTCAATCAAGCATTGTAAGGGCATTCAGAGTGTATGAAAATAGGAGTTTAATCGTTTTAGATGCCAAATAGAAGACCTAGACATGAACTAATTATGGATTAACATGAACTAATAAAAGACCTTACATATTGATGGAATCCATCTTAAAACCTTTACGATGCCCTAAGGGCATCGTGTTGGGAATAAATATATCCTAAGAAAGCTAGGGTCGACCTTATACATAACAAGCTCAACCTTAAGAATATTCTAATAAGCAAAGAAATCTTGAAGCCATGACTTAAGCCATAGACCTGACCTTGAGAATTAAAATTTTGATTTTCTTGCCATCGCGCGATCGAGAATAGCGATGATGTCTTCGTCGCCATGGTTCCTGGTGCTTGTGGAGGCCCCAGCGGTTGGCGAAGCTTGTGGAGGTCCTAGCCATGGCTGTGGTGACCGGTCTGATCAGAAGAGTGCGGAGGAAGAGGTGTGCGGTGGAGGGGACGAAGCAAACATCACTGAGATCGAGGCAATATGGGTCTGTGTTATAGTGCACGGTGTGAGGTGGAGGGGCGGAGTAGGCCCCACTTTGCTAGGCTAGGACGGTGCTTGTGGCTAGGGTGTAACTTGTGTGCTAGAGAAATTCCAAGTGACTATCCGTGTTGCTCCTAATTATCAAATAGAGATTTTGATGAAAAAACATCCTCTAAAAACTTCCAAGAAGACTGACTTTCTACTTTTTTTAAGAAAAAGGTAGGAGATCTGCTAATTATATTGAAAAGGAGAATGATTAGGCAACAAAGCAACAAGAACCATCTAAAGAGTCCCTAAAAGGTCAAACAACACAACAAAACGAACTTTTTAGGGTACGTAGAAGATATAGAAACTTGTTAGAGCATCTCCAACAGTTTGATATTTTTTTCTCAAATCATATTGTTTGCCAAGTTCTAAAATAATATGAGAAAGAAAAAAGATCTTATCTTCAAGAGTTTGGTATAACTTACTTTCTAAAACCCAAATGGTTACCACATGCCTTGATTCATGGAAAAGATAAAAGAAAAACACTTTTGCACTATGGACCCTACACTTTCAACCAATTAACTGACCTCAGATCTAGAAACTTATCTCTCTGGCAAACTTACATCAGGAACCCTCAGAGTGAAACAAAATTATATTTTTATACCCTTCCACTATCTCTTTCTCACGGGATGGAGCCCATATGCGCCGTTCGACCTCGGGCGCATATATTCGCTTGAGAGGGATTTTTTTGAAAGTCGGAAAGATAGAGAAGGATGATGCCAAATTGTCGAAGAGAGTTTTTTTTTTCCCATTTTGCTAAAAAAAATTAAGAATTGAAAAGTCGGATGGCAAAGAGAGGTTGTTAGCTAGTTAAAAAAATCAAAGGTCTATATAATCTTTGAATGAATAGGAAAAGATATCATTAATCGAACATGGTGTCGTGCAGGCCCGGGGTATCGTGTCGTGCAAGTCCATACGATTTGCCAGCTGCTGGCCATCCGGCCCGTGTGTATATGAATTCAAATGCACCCCAAAAGGGGCCCACGAGCCCACAGGCCACACAGTCCACCACCACCACCAGGACGTGGGACGCGTGGGTCCGCGTGGCAGAAACACGAACGGTCAAAGCGACCGAGGGCAGACCGGTCATTCCGGCCACGCCAAATTCAAACTCCCGCGGCCGCTCCGCCTCCGCCGCTTCGGCGGCAAACGCCTCCCTGCTCTCGCGAACCCGCACCCGCTCCCACGCCTGTCCCTGCAGGTGGGCCTCTTGGACTCATCTCCTCTGTGTGGCTGGCTGAACGTGAGTGAGAAAAGTAGGCAGAGTTGCTGCTCCCTCGGTTCGAAAACGCCGAGAGTGGGGACGCAAGAACGCCCTGCCCGTTTTAACCCCCCGCGGATCTGAGCTGCCGATTTTTTGATTTGATTCTCCTTCTACTGCCGCGGTGCCGCCTGACGGTTTGAATTCGAGCCGTGGAGAGAGGGAGAGAGAGAGAGAGAGAGAGAGAGAGAGAGGGGACGAGGAGGCTGCTGTGCAGTTCCAGTTCTTGAATCCAGGTGCACAGGTGAGTTCAATGCAACGCCCAAAACTAAAACTTCTTGCCAGTCTTGTCGATTCATCAGTCTCTCCATCCAGTTCTTGTGCGTTTCTTCTTGCGCCGTCGATTGGTGCTGCTCCGGCGGGTCTCTGGACTCCTTTGGTTTGTTTTGGTCGGTTAATATTCATTCAAACATTTCCTATTTTAACTCTCCCCTGCGATATGAATGAAAATTAGTAGAAAATCGGGCGAGACAGGCAGCTCAAATTTTACGCCCGTCGAGATTCGATGGACGCGAAGCGCGAACACCGATTCCGCAGTTCTTGATTTCGTTCCGAGGCGCCTAAAAACCGCGCCTTTTTTATTTGTTTCGTTTCATTCGCAGAGCTGCGTTCCGTGCTTCGCCGGCCGGCTGCCGATGGGGCGGAGCCTGAGCCCGTTGCTGCGGCAGGAGCTGGACAACCTGGACAAGGACGTCGACAGCCGGCGCGCCGCCATGAAGGCGCTCAAGTCGTACGCCAGGCACCTGGACTCCAAGTCCATCCCGCACTTCCTCGCCGAGGTCTCCGACACCACCACCACTGCCGCCGCGGCCGGCGGCGCCGCAGGCGGCGCCATGCCCACCGGCGAGTTCACCATCTCGCTCTACGAGGTGCTGGCGCGGGTGCACGGCCGCAACATCGTGCCGCAGATCGGCAACATCATGGCCACCATCATGTGCACGCTCTCCTCCAGCGGGGGCTCCTTCCCGCTCCACCAGGCCTGCTCCAAGGTGGTGCCCGCCATCGCGCGCTACGGCATCGACCCGGCCACGCCCGACGCCGAGAAGGCCGCCATCATCGCCTCCCTCTGCAGGCCGCTCTGCGGCGCGCTCATGGGGACCCAGGACGGCGCCGCGTCCGGCGCCGCGCTCTGCGTCAAGGCGCTCGTCGAGTCCGCCAACTGGAGGTTCGCGTCCGGGGAGCTGGTGAACGAGGTCTGCCTCAAGGTGGCCGGCGCGATGCACGATAGGGCGACGCGCTCCAACGCGCACATGGGCCTGGCCATGGCGCTGGTCAAGCACAATGGCCTCATTGCGGAGGCGTACGCGAGGTCCATCGTGCGGTCCGGGCTGCAGATCCTCGATGGGGAGACGGTGGAGAGCAGCTCGCAGAAGCGCCTCTCGGCCATCCAGATGATCAACTTCTTCATGAAGTTTGTTGACCCCAGGTGCTTGTCTTCAGAGCTTGGCAGGGTGATTGATGTGATGGAACAGTGCCAGAATGACCGCATGCCATTCGTGCGAGGTGCTGCGTTTGAGGCGTCACAGAGCGCGAAGAGCATTGCCGCGCAGAAGGGATCAAGACATGAGGTTGGCACGAGCCCGATGGTTGGCTACAATTTGCACAAGAGAAGGGAGAAGAGCCCGTGCCGGAGCCTCTGGGGTGCCAAGGGCAGCCCTGCAAGCTCCACCGTGACTGCTTCTCCAGCCCAGTTCAGATCCCCTGAATCGCAGGTTGTGGATTCATCCATCATGAATGGCAGTACACTCACTGAGTCACCAGTCTCAGTTGGGCAGTCCTCTTGCAACTTTGATCAGAGTCGGCGCACGAACCGGAGGTTGTGGAACAATGATGGTGTGGATGTTTCTCTGAAGGATGGCTTGTTCATTCAACTTTGCTCAAACAGCAGTTCCTATGAAGATGACTTGGGCGAGGTCTGTGACAGCGAAGTGACTGATGCTAACTTTGAGTGCACTGACACATTTGCAGGATTTATGTCACCAAGCCCAAATGGCTCCATATCAGGAGACAGGACTCCCAGTCCCAAGGTAAATACTATATTTACATATCTCGACTGTTATAATAAATCTTCCAAGATTGCTTTATGTTCTTTTCGCAGAATGAGTGCTTCGTGAGTTGCATTGTACAATACCTCAGTTTTGCCAGTAATTAACTTTGTTCTGTTTCTTTCCCTAGGCTTCAGACAGGTCAATCAATATTGATAACGTTAAGATATACTCAACACCAAGGAAGCTTCTCCAATTGCTTCAAAGCTCATATGATTCTGACTCCGCTAGCAATGTGGGACAATCCACTGCAGAAAAGCTCGACGGCTTACTGTCACCAGATCAGGAACATAAGGAACTAGTGACCTCATCTGAGCAGATGCAATCTCTGCAATCAGACAGCAAGGATGATGAGACTCTGTCCAATGGTGATAAATCAGGACTTTCCACTACCGAGGCTGAGAACACATCAAGCAAAGCATCCCCTGAAATTGAACACAAAGAGGATGATGTTTGTGTTACAAGAAGCATAGGGAAGACCAGGAAGTACAGATCAAAATTCGCTATTGTTCTTAGCCTGATTGTGATGGTTTTAGCAATCATCACCATGTTAATTAGGATAGACAATTACGGCTACGATGATTCGGTGTACTTGGTCCCCACTTAATATTTGTAGGCTTCTGTCATCCTTGCTGTTTGTTCAGGTTGCTATATCGGTTGTACTACTGTAGACTCGGTTTGTTTTCTGAACTTTTTTGCAGTCATCTATCCATGATGACAGCAAATAATCTAATAGTCGTGTTCATGTTCACAATGTGTTTTCAGTGTTCTGCATAGTTACTCATGTAGTGAAATAATTGGTCAACATGGTTTAGCCAGATTCAGTTTGCTGAGTTTGGCTTATTGTGCAGTAATTGTCATCTAATTTGGATGAATTTTAGGGTAACATGCTCTGGATTCAGACAGCTAGGCTGATGAGATGAAGGATGAGAATGAAACCATTGATATGCAGAACAGCAACAGTAGGACTAGGACTGTCCAGTGCCCCGATGAATCAGGACTTTCCACTACCAAGGCTGAGAACACACCAAGCAAGGCTTCTCCTGAAATTGAACTCAGACAATGTTTATATTATAAGAAGCATAGGGAAGTCGATGAATTACACTTTTGTTCTGAGCATGGTTGTGATGGTTTTATTGATCATCAACACGTTTATTAGGATAGAGAAGTATAATGATTCAGTGTACCTTGCCCCCCTGATGTTTTTTTAGGCTTCCTTGCTGTGTTGTTCAGGTTGCTATATCAACTGTACCACTATAGAGTGATTTGTATTCTGAAATATTTGCAGTCATCTATCCATGAGTGATAGCAAATAATCAAATTGTAATTTTCATGTTCACAGTGTGTTTACAGTGTTCTGCAGTTTCACTGATGTGGCGGAATACTTGGTGAACACAGTTTAGCCAGATTCAGTTTCATATACTTTTGTTGCCCACTGAGCTTGGCTTGTTGTGCAGAAATTATCATCTATTTTTGAATGAATTTGGAGTAAGTTTGTTTACAATGACATTGTATTTTCATTACACAAGAGTTGCTGTTGAACCAGTTTAACAGGGCTGTGCTATCCATAGAGATGGTTTGGTTTGCAAAAACACACATGGAATTGAAATGTGAGTGTTTCTGCTGTTTTTTTTTTTAATCAAGAACGTATGGTAAATGTTCACCCAGACTATATTCTGAAAAGATACAGTATACCAAATGGAGGTACAGGTGCAATCACTACAACATTTCGTCCGTTCCTGAGTACCCTATGCAATCACTCAACCGAATCCACAGTAACACCAAAATTGTAGGAACATAACAGTACTTCACGAGCAACAGCCGAACTGTTCCAGGAAGCAGTTCGTGACATTTCAGAATTCAGAGTATCACCTAGTAGGGTCAAGAACGTGTCCCACGAACACGATCACCCCAGACCGCTCCTCCATGATGAAGAAGGTGAATGGATGGTCGGCGGTGAACTCGACGATGTCAGGTGGTGGCCCGCCGCCTCCACGCACTAAGTATGCCACTGCTCCAGCCTCAGTTCCCTTCTCGTTCACATTCACCACAGCCATGTGTGCAACTTTGCTCAGGAACATTGTCTGCCGTGACTTGCCATCACCTCCGTCCTCGCTGCACATTCCTCGAAGGTTGGCGGCCTCTGGCGAGAACGGCAGTGTCAACCCCAGCTGGCAGAGAGTCTCCTTGAGGTTCCCCCAGTTGAATGTTATCTTGAACTTGGGCAGCTTCAGGTTCACTTCCCGGTACTTCATCTCGGCCAAGATGCTGTACATGAACGCAGGCGATGCAGTGACCACGTCCACCATGGTCGCCATGCCATCACATGTGTCCGGGAGGAAGACGAACATGGAGTACTGTGTGCCCTCGTTGAGGGCTGTCAACAGTGTGGCCTTAGACATTGGGGCGACTTGCCCACGGTGGCGCTTGAGCAGGCCACGAGCGGTCTGCCCTAAACCGGGCTTGTAAGGTAGCTTTAGAACCTTGAACCCATCCATGCAGGCGACGTCCAGCAACCTGAATTTCTTCATGAACACTGCCTCGACGTGGCCTCCGTGGAGCCGGTGGAACGTGCCAGGGGATGTGTCATGGGGCTGAAACGACTCCATTCAATCGCCCTTGAAGTAGACGGCGTTGGCAAGCAAGAGGTCAGTGTTGGCGTTGATGTCACTGGTGGAGACCATGGAGTCGATGAGATTGTCCGTCGCCTTCTTCACCCACTCGTTGATCATCTTCACTGCGGCCTCGGGCTTCACGTACCATATGCATCATGTGTTATTAGTGAACTTGCGTGATGGATCACAATATTATATGTGCAAATGCAAGGTAGTAGAAATGAACAGATGAAAAAGCCAGGGTTAAACTGTTAATTATGATCAGAGATCTAAAAATCAAGTTTGATAATAATACAATAAAATTTGTAAACGATGGCATGTAATTTTGTCAGTAGTCAGTATGAATCAAATCCTAATAGGATGCGAAATTAGACGCCAATCTGATCTAAATCCATTTGGCATCTTGATAACATATTGATCATCTAACAAGAGAGTTGAAGTGCAGATATCAAAATGTCACAACGACCAAATATCTTTCCAGCAACATATGAAAACATGGATATGGAAACCAGCTTAGACTCTCAAACTAGTGATGTACTAAGAGCATCTCCAACAATTTCCAATATTTCCACATCATATCCTCTAAATTAGGTTCTTCATTTTGTTTTCAAGTTGCCATGTCAGCAGTAATTGTAACCAATTTTGAGACAACAAAAGGGAAAACGAGGCGGAGCTGCGGCTAATCTGTGTAAATTGGAAGATGCAAAGGAAATTCTCACATTGACAGCTTGCGTTCAAAACCATCAGAAAACTAGCTGCAACATGTTTACTGGAATTTTTAGTAATCACAAACTAACAATTGGGAAATTGTGGCATCCTTTTGTTTTTTCATGCTAAAGAACGAGGAAAAAAAATAAGAATGTTGCTATTTATCTGTCAACAGTTTTTCTTGTTATTAATCTGTCAGATTTTTGTCCGTTAAATTTGGTTTAGAGATTCGTGCTGCTGTTGTTGTGACGACGTCTGCCGGGTCCTCCACACTAACGGGTTTACGACCCGTTTCTTTTTTGAAACACGTGCCCATCCTTATCCTCATCTGCCACGGCAATTTGTCCCCAAATCCTCCGTCTTCCCCGCGCGGTGGCGCATCTGCGCAGCGCCGCTACGCCCTCGCGGCGCCGCTTCTCCTTGGCAGGGCTGCGCTGCGCCGCCTGTCCTGCCCCGTGCCGCGACCCCACACGCCGCCTGTCCTGCCCCGCGCCGTGCTGCTTCTCCTGCTCACGCTGCATCGCTGTGCTGTGTGGTGGAGCCTTCGGCGGCGGCTGCGCTGTCCTACGGCGAGCTGCGTGCAGATAGCACTGTCCGAGATGGTGGTCGGGACTTTCGGCGTCTGCTCCCTCCTGTGCCACGACGAGCAGTGGTCGGGGCTTCGGCGTCTACTTGGCTAGCTCTACTCCCGACGGCAGCTGCTTCCGTCCGGTGACTACTACTTTGCCTAAGTGCCTGTCTAATTCGTTTGTCTCTTTAATGGAGTTTAGCATTTGGTGGCTACGGGTCCAGTAAATTGGACGTTTGGATTGTCGTCTGTTGTGTTCTAGTAGGGGTGTTCGTGGAAGCTATATTTGTGCTTTGCCTATGCATATGTTTGCGCAACCTGCATGTTGGAGAGTTTTCAGGAGCAATTCTCTGACCTGCGACTTGCTTTTTTTTGTTTTCATCGTGTGCATTAGCTTTAGCTGCAGGTGTGATTTTGATTTATTGTGGTCCTACACATTCAAGAATTAAACAACACTACTACGTAAAACTTAATGGAGGCGGGCAAAAAGCGGTTAACCGAGGCGGGCATTCCAACCGCCTCGGACTAATCGTCACGGTTAATCGTGGCTTAACCGAGGCGGTTAATGTAACCGCCTCGGTTAATGTCTTAACCGAGGCGGGCAGTTTAAAACAACCGCCTCGGTTACCGGAATTAACCGAGACGGTTCCTTATAACGCCTGTCTCGATTAACAAATTAACCGAGGCGGTTCCTTATAACGCCCGCCTCGATTACATCATTAATCAAGCGGTTATATGTTAATAGCCCGCCTCGGTTATTGATTTTCAGATTAAAAAAAAGCTTTTAAACCGAGGCGGGCATTCCAACCGTCTCGGACTAATCGTCACGGTTAATCGTGGCTTAACCGCCTCGGTTAATGTCTTAACCGAGGCGGGCGCTTAAGGCAACCGCCTCGGTTAGAATTAACCGAGGCGGTTCCTTACAACACCCGTCTCAGTTAACAAATTAACCGAGGCGGTTCCTTATAACGCCCGCCTCAGTTACATCATTAACTGAAGCGGTTATATGTTAATAGCCCACCTCGGTTATTGATTTTCAGATTAAAACAAAGCTTTTAATAAATTTAAATTTAAATTTCATATCGAATAATACACTAAATAAATTACAAATGAAGCACAGAATACACTAGAAAACACTTATACACTGAGAGAGATTATAAGTTTATATACATGTCATCCACAACGTTCGTCGATCCACCGCAAAGTTTATATTACACACGAGCATATCATACATACGAGAATATAAGCTACGGTCTACTAGAAGATGTCCCAAGCAATATGTAATCTCTCATGTCTAGCATGGTTCTCCGCCTCCGTAGCTTCTCGTACTTCTCCTCGATCGGTAGCTCGCTTTCCTTGTTGAAGAACTTTCCGTCAACATGAGCAACTTAAATGCATGTTACAAGCTTACGGATGTCGGCTATTGTTTGCTTGATGTGAGCGTTGTCCACCCTTGACTCTCTCCCAAATTGGTTTTGCTTTCTTGAGCTGCCGCCAACTTTAGGCGTGCCCCGCCGACGTCCTCAAGTACTCACAAGCGTAGTATCCACATAAAACCGAGGCATTGGATTGTTTGGCACACTTTGCATGCAATAACATACCACATAATCTTTACAACTATAGAGATGATCCATGATGTAGTACCACATATATATATGAATATCGGCCCGATACTTACAGGAAAGTCTCGCTTCACTGAGAGTTTGTATCCATATTTCTTCTTCTTCTTCTCGGACCTCCGATCATAGCATTCTGGGTCTTCCGTGAACTTCCCGTAGGCGCTATATATGAAAACCACAAGTGTCAACAACCAATTTGAAACATACTATTGTGGCCATAAATAATTGTGTGTCGTCACTTACTATCGGACACGTATTCGAAATCCTTGTACCCTTTTTTGTTCGATTTGCGCAAAAGGAGTCGAATCACGACGGCCTTTCCATCCCGTGGATAGATTAGAAATACAACCCAAAGGCCCATGACGCCCAAGCTGCAACATTTATACAAGTAGGATCACAAATCTTTACATATAAAAAAGAGTCAACCCAATACCTATTGCAATTATCGTTTTATTAACTTACCCGAACCGGTGTGCAGCAAGGGATACACCCATTTCCTCGGATCTTCTTCATTGCTTCGAGGATGTACTCTCCCTTTCTAAACTTGAGCTCTCCTTGTAGCCTAGTCCGGGCGTGCACTCGCTGCATCCTATCCAAGTTTAGTAGGATCCCGATCGTGCTCTCAAATACATTCTTCTCTAGGTGCATGCAGTCGATGGCATGGGGCGTATCTAGCTCCTTCCAGTATGATAGGTATTTGAAGAAGCATGACTGCTTCTTGAAAGGTACAGTGGGGACAGGCTCTTCTTGTGTATCTTTTGTATCCTGCTTTCTCTTCCTTGTCTTCGGTTTGCCTTCATCTTTTTTCTTCTTTCCGAACTCAATGTTTATGTCCTTCACCATTTCAAACACCTTTTGCTCATACCTCATCTTCACCTGCTCATCAAGTTGAGGTTCTGCCTGGTTGTCAAAGTACTTATTCATCGTAGGCTGCCGATATCTGTGCTTTCTAGAGAGGTATCGCCTATGTCTCATGTACACCATCTTCTGGGATGCGCTAAGATAAGTGTAGCAGGTACCATCAATGCAAACACAGCAACCGGTCTTACCTTTAATCTGTCCCGACAATGAAAACAGACCTGGGTAGTCGGTGATTGTGACAAATATGATGGCTTTTAAAGTGAAGTCCTTTTTTAAGAACGCATCCAACAACTTCACCCCTTTTTCCCATAATATCTGCATTTCCTACATCAATGGCTCTAGAAACACATCTATATCATTGTCGGGCTGCTTTGGTCCGGAAATAAGAATGGTTAGTAGAAGGTATCTGCGTTTGTGACATAGATGGGGAGGCAGGTTGTAAATGGTGAGAGTGACTGGCCAGGTGCTATGCGTGCTGCTGAGGTCACCAAATGGATTCATCCCGTCTGTACTCAGCGCGAACCTGACGTTCCTGGCTTCCTTGGCAAATAGTGGGAACTTGGCGTCGAAACTCTTCCACTGCCTGCCATCGGAGGGGTGTCGGAGCTTGCCGTCATCATTCTTACGTTCAGGTGATGCATGCCAGGACATCAACTGTGCATCCTCTGGGTTCCCGAAAAGTGCACGCAAGCGATCAATCACAGGCAAGTACCACACAGATAAGGCAGGACTTTTTCTCTGCGTGTAACCCTCTTCTTCCTCATCCTCGGCATGGCTCTGCTTCTTGGTCGTCTTCTTCTTCTTTGCCCCTCTAGCCGCCGGTCCGTCCTCATACACGTCCGTGCGACAACCAGCATTCTTCTTGTACCGACTCGCGCCGCAGTACGGACAGCTTTCCAAGTTCTCATACTTGCCCCGGTATAAGATACAGTGATTAGGACATGCATGGAACTTTCTAAGCTTCATTGCCACTGGTCGGATCAATTTCTTCGCCCGATAGGTGTTGGCAGGCATCTTGTTTCCCTCTGGGAATGTGTCTGCTAGAATACGTAACAAGTCATTGAAGCTTGTGTCAGACCACCCATAGCGGGCCTTCAGCATAAGCATCTGCAGGTCAAAACGTAATGCCGTCCAATGCTTCGGGCAGCCTTTGTAAAGGGGATCAATTGCCGTCTGCTTCATCTGTTTAAAATTCTCGAGCCACTTAGGATTCCCAAACAGAACATCATCTTCGTCCATACAATTAGCAAGTCTATTAAATAGCTCTTCATCTTTCGGATCCAACACATCCGCACGATCTTCACCGCCTACAATGTCATCACCTTGTAGCAGATCATCAATCGTAATGTAATCACGATTTCCTTCTTGGTCGCCTGTTCCTGGGACACAGGTAGATGATTCCGGAGGCTCCTCTGGTACTTCGTCATTTAATGTGGTGGACGAGTTTGGCCCGCATGAAGTCGTGGACGCTGGATTTTGCTCACCATGGTGCCTCTAGACGGTGTAATCCTTGACAAAACCATGTCGGATCAAGTGAGACTGCATAACGGAATCTTCATGGGCAAACAGATTCGTGCACTGACTACACGGACAAATCATGTGATCCCCGACCCGCACTCAGACGATGTTTTTTCACGCGGGAATAAACTTCTTCCTCACCGATCCAGGAAAGACGGATCTAGCCTCGATGTCTTGTACATCCATTTCTCGGTCCATGATCGCAACCCATACGCACGCAAGCACCCGAAAAAAACATGTAAGCTTTCGTCTAGATTCGATTTTCAATCAATACAAATGGCAGATCTACTTTTCTCTCTCCTACATTTAGATCTAGATCTGCATCTAGAGAGAAAGCCCCAAACCATTGAAAAGAGAGGAAAATAAGTGAAGAAGAGTAAGATTTAACCTCTTGTGGTGTCCCCCTTCAATAAATCCAAGAGCAAAACTCTCCCCCTGGAAAATGGCCATTTTTGGGTTTTGGGAGCTCAAAACCCGAAAATGGAGGAGAAGGTCGTGGGGGAAGAAGAAGGGTGGGGGCGCCGGGTTATATAGTACATTTCTTAACCGAGGCGGGCATTGTAATTATAACCGCCTCGGTAAATGTACATTAACCGAGGCGGTTTTGTTACAACAAACGCCTTGGTTAATTGATTAACTGAGGTGGTCCACCAATGGCAACCGCCTCGGTTAAATGACATTTACCAAGACAGTTTCCTAAAGGCAACCGCCTCGGTTAATCGATTAACCGAAGCGTTTATTGTAACACAACCGTCTCGGTTAACCGGAATTAACCGAAGCGGGTATTTAACAACGCCCGCCTCGGTTAACCCATTAACCGAGGCGGTTGTTGGGGCAGCCCCAGCCGGGCCGGGCCCGATTAATCGAGGCGGGCCGGCGGCCCAACCGCCTCCGAGCCCCAAAATGAAAGGTTGCAGTTAAGTTTTTTTTTAGTAGTGCAATATCATAAATATTAAATTGGCATGCTGTTGAAAAGGTTACTCCCATAATTTTAGTTTTTAGGATTTAACAGATTGTTCGGTTATTGTTCAGAGCTTCAGTTTTGATTTTTGATCAATTAGTTCAGATTTTCAGTACATCACTTGACACAGGTTTTATTTTTGTGAATTGTCTTTTTCATGCAACTATGAGACACCACATAAAGCAACCATTAATGATCTATCTTATATTAATAGCTCTCCCTTACGTGATTAGCTTGGAGTAAATTTGAAAGGACCTATGTAGTTTGGATAGTTCTATGAGTTGCAGACATTGAAAATTCTTTTCAGAGAGTTTTCAACTCTCTACTTACATATGGGTTTACATTGGTTTCAGATTTAGATTTTTGGATCAAGTACTCTGGGTTCCTACATGCCAAATAACAAGCAATCTCGGTAAGCATTAAACTATATGGAACTATACTTTCAAAGAAATTAAGAGAGAACGGAGTATTTGCTATTTTCCCTTCTCCTAACTTTGGTGAGTCTTTTGTCTGTCAATCTTGTATAATTTAAATGCTACCAGGTTTGGTTTTTGGTGTACTGTGTTTAGCACCCCATTTTGCTTGCAACTCAGTTGATACTTGATAGTGGTATAGGCTGTTTTTTGTGCTTTCCTTGTGTTTTTAGCTTTAGCTACTGTTATTTTTTTCTTTATTTCTTTTTAATCTCTCTTTCTATGAGCTTTTTATAGTCAGCATGTATGTTGATAGCAAGACTAGTTTAGCTTCACCGTGTGTTGTTTACAAACTAGATATTGAACTAATTTTGAAGCAATGAAATCTATGAAAGGTTTCTCCCCACTCATCTCTCTCCCTTTTTTTGTGATAGTCAGGCTCATGATTTTGAGATTCATTGTTTCATTTTATTTTTTATTTTCATTTTCATTTTCATTTTTTTTTTTTGTCAGAGGTGGCGGAAAATAGCTGTTCTTCCATATTTTCTGCTGAGTATTGTGAGTTTAGAGATTGAGATGCCTGGGGATATCTATTTAGGATCTACTTAGGGGTATCTATCAAGGAGACTGCATTTGGGTGTGTGCTCTTTGTGCACCAACAATGTGGTTTCAGTGCCTGCTTTTTTGAGTGTTTGGTTCAGTTTTCGAGCGTTATGTCATCTAGAGTGGTTGATTCAGTGTCATATCTCTAGATTTTAATTTTGTTTGAGTTGTGACATGTCAGTCATTGGTCGGTTAAGAATCTAGTTGATTAAATGAAACAAAATCAACTGAAAGTGTTGAAGTCACTCCCATCTTTTATGTATTTTATAGTTGTGCCGTGCAGCTTTTCCTCAAAAAGGGAATTAGGAGAGGTTAGATCTTTTTTTTCTAGATTTTTTGGTGCTGCTATGTGGTAGCTCAGATATGGGATCTGATTTTATTTTTGATTTTTTTTTGTCTATTGCAGTATGGATTTTGTTCATGATGCCGATGATTCTTCAATAGATGAAGCTTTGTTTCAATTTTTTAAAAAGGAGGTTTGTATGTTTATATACTTTTTTTTTTTTTAGTTGTTCTTTCTTTTTAGTAGTTGATTTAATGTTTCTTTTCTGTAGAAGATTAAGCAAATGAGGAGTAAGCTAAGTGCTTCTATTTTGAGGGATACAAAAAAAAAATCAAAAGGTTTGGTTTTTTTTATTATTTTTGTCTATGCTTAATTTATGTTGTTAGCTGGCTAATTGGAATGTTTTGCGCCTATGTTTTTTATTAGAATTCGTGTGAGCTGTTTCTGTGTGTGGTTGCATGTGTTTTGTGTGTCTGCCTCTTTTTTTCCTTTTTTCAGAGTTTTGATTTGTCTATTTTAGTTGAGCTGAGTGTACATCGAGCTGCTATCTCTCTATATTCTGTCCTTTGCCATTTGTTTGTCTGTGTGTGTCTTGTTGCTATATCACTATGTGCGTGTCTCTTGCTCTCTCTCTATCTCTCTCTCTGTGTATTTTTTGTTTGTGTGTATTTGTGTCTTTTTTTTTTTGTACGGTGCTTTTTTATGTGTGTGTGTCTCTCTTTGTTTATGTGTGTTTGTGGGTCTAGGTGTTATTGTTTACTGGGTTTGTATGTGGGGGGTGGGGGAGGATGTTGCAGTTGCAGTTAATTGAGTTGAATTTTTTGCTATTATTATCTGAGTTTTTTGCTAGATATGATGTCTTTGCTAGATGCTAGTGTTGCAGGTGTTAGAGGTGTTGCTGCTACTTGGAAATCAAGTGTGTGGGTGTGAGTGTGGGCATGGGGCGTGGGCATCTGTGTTTGGGCGTTTTTTTTTATTTGAATTCTGTTGTATTTCAGTTTGTGTCATCATTTATTTTGTTTGTGTCATCAATGCTTTCGGGTAATTGTTGAGAAAGCTGGCAAGATTGATGTCCTTGAGATTGATAAGAAGTAAGTTGTCATCTATATATCTCCTATGTTCTTGAGTGCAATGGCTGAATGTTGATATTGGCTGAGCTCTCTCTCTCTCTCTCTCTCTCTCTCTCTCTCTCTCTGTGTCTCTGGGTTTTCTCTGTCCGTGTGTGTTCAGGTGATTTGTGGAGAAGCTGGCTAAGCTTACAACCACAAAGGGTGTCACCACCATCATTTGTAGTGGTGATTTTGTTTTTGCTGCTGTTGAGAAGGCTGGGCTTGCTAACGAGATGAGCCACATTTTAACTGGCGGTGGTGCAAGCTTGGAGCTCTTTGGAAGGCACATAAAAGTGACAACAACTCTCCAAGCCTGCAAAACCGCAGGAGGTGGAAGAAGGAGGATGTGCCATTGTGTGTCAGTGGCAATTGCCTAGCTGCAACATGCAAGTATCTCGATCTGTACCCGGCTTAGGCATTGAAAGCAGCAACTGGTTGGCTACCACCAATCATCCACCATTAGCCACTATGCACCACAGCACCAGTGCGTGAGGACGCTCATGTGTGCCTTAAAATGTAACAACAGGAGCTGCATTGAAAATGTAAAGTTGTCTTTACTGTTGCTACTCATTCCTGCTACCAGTACTGCTGCCTGATGATTGTTGGGTTTTAGATCTTTGTGCTAATGTTATTGGGTTTTGGATTTGCTGTTTTTCTACCCATGTGGAAATCTGACAGATTTTTATATTGCAAAACTATTAGTTTTTTAGCTGATGTGTCAGCTGTTCATTTGTCAAAAATTTGATAGATTTAAAGTGTAAAAATCTGTCAACAGATATATAGATAGTCCCTAAAAAATAAATAAATAGAACAAATATAAAAAAGGACGCAGATAACGCACGACGGGTCGTGCAGTAGACAAGCGCGCACGACCGGCTTCCACACGCGCAGCGCTCTTGTATGCATTTGACAAGCCCCGCTACCATTTTGAACCAGCGGTCCGAAGCGCACCCTGTTAACTGTCGCTTTCGTTGTGCTTACGCAAGTCTAAAGGAAACAAACAACGGTCCGAAGCACACCCTGCATTGTCTCTTTGGTTGTGCTGACACAAGCCTAATGGAAATAAACAATTTCTTTAAATTGCTATAACTTTTAAATGGTATATCTGTTTTTAATTCTGTTTGCAGCAGTGTGTTATACGTGACGAGACAAACAAAACTAGACCTGCATGCATAAGTTTTGAAAAAAATTATTTTAATAGCAAGTTATATGTATTACATGCTAAGAGATTTATCAAAGGGGTTACTACCATGTAATACTAAAGTTGCTACTTCAAAATATACTAAAATTGTTACATAGTATGCACAAGCTTGGAGGGGTAAAACTATCTAAAGTTACTATTATATAATACTAAAGTTGCTACTCCAAAAATATACTAGAGTTGTTACATAGCTTCATAAGCTTGGGGAGAGCAAAAATATCAAAGGAGTTACTACCATGCAATTTTATAATTTGGAGAGCAAATTATTAAAAATAAGCATTACATAAGCGGCCAACTAGCGGACAAGTTATAATACAACATATTACAAAAGCCATGAAACATGACTTGCTGCCAACATGATTAGTAAGCTGCATGACCATCACATCAACTTCGGAGAGTCTAAATGCAAATAACAACAACATAAAAAGTTTTGTTTTAGATTGACCAAAAGTAGTAAAGACCATAAGTGTTTGAACTACATATGTTGTCTAAGTAAATACATACAAACTAGCAAGAGTCATCCTAACAACACCAAGAGAGAACCTTTAGATATACAAAGGTAGAACAAAGGAAACTTAAACATTATCTATGATAAGTTGCTACAATATCACACATTGATGTACATGTAGCTGGTGTGGTAGATTCTTAGGAATTGATATTTTCGCTTCTTTTTCATCACACAGGGATCATGGACAACGATAGGTGAAGAGATGAAGCCACTACAAGTTTTATTTTTTTCCGTACAAAAAAAAAAAACAGAATATTGAAAGCTGTAGTAGTCACAATGAAAAATAAAAAAATTAAAAACTTAAACTAAAATTGACAACCAGAAAATGAAACTAAAATTAACAATTTTAATCCTGAACCAAAGTAGACATTAGAAGCTGCATGACCTTGTGTGTGGCAAGTTTAATGACAAAGTATGTAGCAAGTTATATTTAGAGCAAGTGGCAAGATATCATGAAATAACAAATTTAGAGAATTATGACTTCCAACCATATGAAAATTTAAACTAAAATTAAAATAAAAAATAAAACAAGACATTCTACAACCTAGATGGCAAATTATTAAAATAAGCATTTCATAAGCTGCTAACTGGGCAAATTAGTAAATAGAAAGCACAAACTATAATTTAAGATGATGACATAGCTACCAAGAAATTAAACTAAAATTGACAAATAGATTAAAACAACTATTGCACAAACTGCCAACTGGGCAAATTATTAAATAGCAAATAGAAACACTAACAAAGGAAAAAAAGGAAATGAAAACTAAAGTAGACACAATAAAACTAAAAATTGTTAAATAGCAAATTATTATGAAACATAAAAACTGCTGAAACTGTAACTTACAACCAGAAAACTAACTAAAATTAACAATTTTAGTTCCTAAAAACTAATGTAGATACTACAAGCTGCATGATGTTGTGCGTGACAAGTTTAATTACTCCCTCCGTCCGGTAAAAAACGCCATTGTAGGACCTTTAAAAATAATATTGGACTATTCGTCTTATTTAAAATTTTTGTATAAATGTTATGTATCTTGTTATGACTTATTTCATCATTTGAGATACTTTAATATTGATTTATCTATTGTATAATATCTGTAAAGTTTTTGAATAAAACGAATGGTCAAACGTAAATTTTAAAAGTCTTTCGATGGCGTTTTTTTTTATATGTAGCAAGTTATATTTGAAGCAAGTGTCAAGATATCGTGAAATAACAAATTTTGATAATTATGAATTTCAAACACATGAAAATTTTAATAGAAATTAAATGAAATAAAAAAAAGACAATCTGTAACCTAAGAAGCAAATTATTAAAACAAGCATTGCATAAAATGTCAACTGAGCAAATTATTAAATAGCAAACAAAAACTATAACTGAAAAAAAGACAGCTTAGCTACAAACAAATTAAGCTAAAATTGACAAGTAGAAAAATTAGACTAAAATTAGAAAAATAGGTGAAAGAAACTAAAAACTAAAGTAGACATAATGAAAAATAAAAAATTAAACTAAAATTGACAGCTGGAAAATTAAATAGAAACTGATAATTTTAGTTTGTAAAAGTAGAGAAAATTAAAAATAAATGAAACACAATACTAAAAATGAATGTGACTGCCAGATAATTAGAGTAAAATTAATAATTTTAGTTCCTAAAAGCTAAAGTAGACAAAATGGGAACAACAAAATGAAACATAAAACTGAATCAAAAATTGATAGCTAGATAATTAGACTGAAATTGACAAACAAAAACTGAAAATTAAAGTAGACACATTGAAAAATGAAAGACTGAAACTAAAATTGATGACTAGAAAATTAAACTAAAATTAAAAAATAGAACGACAAAATGAAACATAATCAAAAATTGATAGCTAGATAATTAGACTGAAATTGACAAACAAAAACTGAAAACTAAAGTAGATACATTGAAAAATGAAAGACTGAAACTAAAATTGATGACTAGAAAATTAAACTAAAATTAAAAAAAAAAAAACTGAAAACTAAAGTAGACACAGTAAAATACAATTATAGAGAGAAGGAACAAAAGGCTATCTGTATTGTTACCTACTTATGCGAATATAAAATAAGTTGGACACTGATTAACACAATGACTAGAATTTCTCTAGACTTCAGAGTCAACCGCCCATAGTATGCCACAATATGATGTCACCACAGCAATCAAACAAGAGACACAATATTAATAAGAAAAAAATGCCGAACACAAACAGGGTGTTCAGAAGCAAAAGAACATAAAACTCTTGAATTGGCATTACATGTCTGAATTTAGAGACTAAGAAAATCTGAAAGTTTTAGAACAGAATTGCGAAGAATATTATCACTTATCACAGCTCCAATGATGAGTACTACAATGAACTCATATCCTTAACTGATACATGCATACTAAGTATATCTCGGCCACACACACGTCAGAAGAAGCAATCTCTGAACCTATCAATTCTAGACACTAGGCAGAACCCAGGACTAACATTCCTACAGATGATGGAAAAAGCACAAGCACCCAAATCAATTTTTCCCACAAACTTATTGTCCCTCTCCAACTTTGCAGACTCCTGAGAGCAGCCTTCGTGGTTCCATTCCCAAGCTAAACATGATAGTCGAAATGGCAGTATAAAGCGGCAGCCACAATTGTCTGAGCAAAAAATAACTAGAAATCTCACATACCACCAACGCATCAGCGTCACCAATTCGATGCATGGTAAGAGAAATTTCTGGAGTCACTCTAGTTCCCACAACATGACAAGAGCATTTAGCAAATCCTATTATGGCTCACGACACCCTGACCCAGCACAGCGTCAGAAAAGCAGGATTTCACGAACAGAACAGAACAGATGCCATGCGATAACCAACCGATGCATAGCGCAGGGTGTAGTAATGGGGATAGAAGGGATCTGGGGACCTGAGGAGGGCTTACAGAGAAAGGCTGCCTTGGCCGGAGAAGCCACCGCTGGGGCGGTGTGGGCAAGTGAGCTCCTTCCTACACCGGCCACCGGGCGCCCGGCTGCCGGGGGATATACAAGGGCGCTCGGTGCAGTGCCAGCAGGAACACGCAACGGCCGCGACCGAGCAAAATGGCAGTACATCCATCCATCCCGACCGCCGCTTGCTCGCTCATCTCGTCTTGGACACGGCTGGTTCCGTCAGAGAAGGAGATGTCGGGGATTGGGGGATTGGTGCTTCAGGCCTGGGGAGGCGAAGATGGGCCGACCCGTCGCGGATTGGTATCGCGCGCTACAGGTGGAGCGCGACCGGTCGCTTGTTACACTTTACGATACAAAAAGTCAGTACTAAAAATAAAATAAATAAGAAATAAAATTTAAATAGAAATTAAATAAAAGCAAGGAAAGATAACAAAATGAAAGAAAGTATTTTTTTTGAGGAATATTAAAAAAGAAAAGAAAGACAAAAAGAAAACCTCCGTATATATAACTTAACATCCCAAAAGAAAGCTCCGAGTTGGGCCCAATAGACGAAACGACCCACTCGGAGTAGCCAAAACGTAACTCCCGGCGGAAAAAGTCTACTTTTCCTCCTCAACTTTCGCAAAAAGTCCACTTTTCCTCCCTAAATTCTAAAACCAGACAAACAACCCCCCCTCAACTTTTCAAACCATGCACTTTACCTCCCTGGAGTGATTTTGACGGTGGTTTTATTACAGTGCCAGTGGTTTTATCTTTTTCTTTTTTATTTATTTTGGCTAAATTTTTAAATCACAAAAATTTATAAAATAGAAAATCTAATTTTATTGGACTCCACATGAGTAAATCTACGCAGTGAATATATAATATGGTATGTTTTAATACAAAGTTTTTGTTAGTATTATTCTTTTTTATTTATTTTGGCTGAATATTTGAAAAGTAAATCATTGAAAAATCATAAAATAGAAAATCCAATTTTGTTGGACTCCACATGAGTAGATCTACAAAGTAAATATATAATATGTTATACTTTAGTTTTAAAAAATAATTATAGAAACTACAGTTATGAATAATTTGAATTAATTATAGAAAAGTATAGATCAAAAGTTACAGAAAGAATTTTGTAATAAAGTATATCATATTATATGTTTATTTGTAGATCTACTCACGTGGAGTCTAAAAAAATTAGATTTTCTATTCTATAATTTTTCTATGACTTGCTATGATTTTTCAAAAGTATAGCCAAAATAAATAAAAAAGAAAAGACTAGCAAAAACTTTGTAATAAAGCATACTATATTATATATTCACTATGTATATCTATTCATGTAGAGTCCAACAAAATTAGGATTTTCATTTTGTGATTTTTTGTGATTTATTATGGTTTTTCAAAAATTCGTCCGAAATAAATAAAAAAAGACAAAACCACTGTTACTGTAGCAAAACCACCATCAAAACCACTCCAGGGAGGTAAAGCGCATGGTTTGAAAATTTGAGGGAGGTTGTTTGTCCGGTTTTGAAGTTCAGAAAGAAAAAAGTAGACTTTCGTGAAAGTTGAGGAAGGAAAATTAGACTTTTTTTCACTCCTAGGCCAATTTTTTTCAATAACAAGTCTCGACCATATCGGACTCGAACTCAACAAGGGGGCGGCACGGCGGCATCTATAAATCTCCGAGTTGAGCTAACAAGTCGTCGATCTCAATTGATCACCGCCGGGCGCCGATCGACCGGAACAAAACCATCTCTCGCTCGCCGCGGCGCCGATCCAATCCAATCCATCCATCCAGCTCCCCGTCGTCGTTCTCGCTCATGGCATTGAAGATGATCGTGCATTGCAAGCGCCCGGCACCCAGCCGTGCGAACAAGGCCGGCAAGAAGCAGAAACGACGACGACGCTACTGCAAGATGCCGCTGGCGCATGAGGAGCCGTCATCGTGGCTAGTTATAAAAGACCTTCTATGACCATTAGGCATCATTTTTGTGACTATTTTTAATTTGTGACCATTGTAACTGCTATAAATTATCACAAAAATAGTCACAAAGGTCTTAGTGACTAGCTTGATGGTCACAGAAGGTCTTTATGACTAGCCTTCTGTGACCGATCCATATGGTCACACAAGCTTGATAATGGTCACAGAAGGCCTCATCTCTGTGTTCTTTTCAAATTTCCTGTTGCAGATACTACGTGTTTTTTATGAGCCATACATCCATAGCATGCATAGATATATGTGAGGGCCCACATGGTTTCACAGATGATGCAGATTGCCGATTCTTAATCATGCATATTACTGGTCTAGGGAACATCTAGGATTGGTAACTTATGTCATTGCACAGTTTTGCACTAAAAAAATCCAACCAAAATCATAGGCAAAACTGAAAAATGAACAACAACACAAGAGAAAATTTGAATTCGTAAGCATGGAAATGAAGCGGATTGCCCACAGAAAAGCCCCATCGTCCTCATCTAGTGACCTGAATAGAGTGCAACGAGGCAAGGCACCCCAACTCTACAGAGGGAGGCGACGCATAAACCTACGCAGTGGTGGTGGAGGCGGCCAGAACGCAGGGCCTATGCCCGCGCGAGGCCGAGTGGCTAGCTGTGTCCAGGCCACGCAATGGCACGTGCCCGCACTCTCCAGCGGGCCCGTAGGCCGCTGCAGGGGCGACGGTGTCTGGGCGGCCATCTGTGGCACCATGCCGCCATGCATGGCCTTGGTGTAGCATAATGAGAGAGGGAGAGGGAGGAAGGAGAGATGGAGAATGGAGAGAGCTACGTCAGGAGAGGAGGAGGGGGATAGGAGGGGAAGGAGGAGGATGACCACGAGGGCGGCCAGTGAGGAATAGGCAGCTCGGGTTTCGACGATCCCATGCGGAGCAGCGGGAGGAGGATCTCATTAGAGACGTGTTTTTTCATGTCTGCCATCAGGTAGGAGTGACGTGTTTCATCTGTTGAGTCTATAGTAGGATTCTAGTTACAACTGACTTGTCGAGTCGAGAAGACTCACTCGAAACTTATAATTTGTGACGTGTTTTGTTCACTAGCTATGGTGCGACAACAAGATAGTAACCTGTTCTGTGTATCCGCGTCACTGATGTCACACTAGTGACGCATTTCAATTCTAGGCCACTCTCCATTTTACTATTTTGGCATAGTGGAGGCTTCATTTGCATCTACCTATTTGCATGTTGCCACCATGGGGTAGTTTTGTCAAGGCAAACAGAGGTTGGTGCAATGAAGTCTGCACAGCTTCACCGGTGCGCCTTTTCTTTCCCAAATGCCCTTTTGTGAAACAACTTTAGTGAAGCTCTTTTTTTATACTCTCGCTAAGGAACGGGGATAGGTGAAGCTAGAAAAAAGTAGTTTTTCACAGCTTTCTCTCTTGTTTGTCTCTGGTAGCCATGGATGAAACTGTTTGTGGAGCTATTTTGGTACGTTACACATATATAACCACTTTGTTTATGTTGCAAAATTACTAGAAATCATTTGCGGACTTGGCTTTGGGGCCATGGGAATATTTATGATTTAATCTATAGCATTATGTGCAGATTAGAGGAAAATCAACATTATCGGTTGCTGAGAGGAGAATCAAATTGTGAGCACCTCGATGAGATCGATTTGCTCATATATGTCGGGTGCATTTGGTGCACAGCATCCATCCCTTGTCCTGTTCTCCATGCGTGATTAATGGACTGAATTAAGCAAGCTCACTAAATGGCATAATTAATTAAGAGCAATGGCACATAGAGATTAGTGGTTGAGATTATCACTATCTTTGTAGAACTAAGAGTTTAAGAAGTGATTAATTATTTATTCTGATTATTTGGTTCACGTGAAGTGACACCTGCCAGTGACACGACTCATTTGTGCTGGGTCTTGGGTGGTAAGCGCGGTGCATTTCACGAGATCGAGTTGCATCGTAAGATGATTGCAGCATATCTTAATCAAACAAAAATCAACGTTAGTCAATACCACTGTGATGCAAAATAGTCCTACCAAGCCGCACCTTAGCGCGATTAAGAATAGTGGCATATTGTTGTTTAAAATGAAATGCATGACCCCAATTTAGAGTTCTTTTCTTCAGGGAGAGACCTGACATAGCCTATAGGAATGCTTATAACTAGTTGCTCATTGTAATTCGTCACTCATATTTAATAGGCCTAAAGTGAAAATGTTCAATTTCAAAATATAATAACTTAAAATAAACATACAAGCTTCGAAAAGATCAAAGTTAAAAAACTTGGTCTCAACTAGAGTGTTGTAGGTCATGATAAGATTTACAGTTTTGATATAAAATTTATGTTATTCTAAATTCAAACACAAATTTATGATCTTTCTACATATATGAAAAAGAGGGCCAGCTAGATGATGCAGATTGTTGATTCTTAATCATGCATATTACTGGTCTAGGGAAAATCTTAGGATTGGTAACTTATGTCATTGCATATTTTTGCACTAAAAAAAATCCAACCAAAATCATAGGCAAAACTGAAAAATGAACAACAACACAAGAGAAAATTTGAATTCGTAAACTTGGAAACGATTTCTCAAGATGTTGGATTGAAGTGGATGGCCCACAGAAAGGCCCCATCGTCCTCATCTAGTGACCTAAAGAGAGCGGAACGAGGCAAAGCAGGGAGACGACGCATAAACCTACGTAGTGGTGGTGACGGCGGCTGGAACGCAGGGCATATGCCCAGGAGGCTAAGTGGCAAGCCGTGTCCAGGCCACGCAGTGGCATAAGCCCGCGCTCCCCAGTGGCCCGCAGGCCGCTGCATGGGCGACGGTGGCTGGGCGGGCCATCTGTGGCACCATGCCCCTGGCCTTGGGGTAGCATCGGGAGAGAGAGGGGGAGGAAGGAGAGACGAAGAATGGAGAGAGCTGCGTCAAGAGAGTAGGAGGGGGACGGGAGGGGGAGGAGGAGGATGACGATGAGGGTGCCAGTGTGGAATAGGCAGCTCGGGTTTCGACGAGCCCATGCGGAGCGGCGGGAGGAGGATCTCATTAGAGACGTGTTTTTTCGAGTCCACCATCAGGTTGGAGTGACGTGTCTCATCTGATGAGTCTATATAGTGATTCGAGTTACCACTGACTCGTTGAGTCGAGAACAGTGACTCAAAACTTATAATTTGTGACGCGTTTTGGTTACCAGCTATGGTGCGACATCTAGACAGTAACCTGTTCTGTGTATACGCGTCACTGATATCACATTACTGACATGTTTCAATTCTAGGTCACTATTTAAGGTGTCTCCATTTTACTATTTTGGCATAGTGGAGGCTTCATTTACAGCTACCTATTTGCATGTCGCCACCATAGGGTAGTTTTGTCAAGCCAAAGAGAAGTTGGTGCAATAAAGTATGCATAGCTTCACCGGTGCGCCTTTTTTCCCAAATGCCCTTTTGTGAAACAGCTTCAGTGAAGCTCTTTTTTATACTCTCACTGAGGAACAGAGATAGGTGAAGCTAGAAAAAAATAGTTTTCATAGCTTTCTCTCTTGTTTCTCTCTCGTAGTCATGGATGAAGCAGCTTGTGGAGCTATTTTGGTACGTTACTCATATATAACCACTTTGTTTATGTTGCAAATTACTAGGAAATCATTTGTGGACTTGTCTTTGGAGCCATGAAAATATTTATGATTTGATTTATAGCATTATGTGCAGATTAAAGGAAAACCAACATTATCTGCTGCCGAGAGAAGAATCAAATCGTGAGCACCTCGATGAGATCGATTTGCTCATATATGTCGTGTGCATTTGGTGCACAGCATCCATCCCTTGTCCTGTTCTGCATGCATGATGAATGATTAATGGATTAAATTAAGCAAGCTAATTAAATGGCATAATTAATTAAGAGCAATGTCACGTAGAGATTAGTGGTTGAGATTATCACTGTCTTTCTAGAACTAAGAGTTGAAGAAGTGATTAATTAACAAAGTAGTAGTTATATTTTTATCCATAACATATGTGTAGCTGTCACACATACTTTCACGTGGAGGCTATTTTTAATTTGCCCGTAGCTATCTGCTTGCAGGTTTGCTTGACGAGGAATAGGTTTTGCCAATAACACCGACAATGCAACTTACTCCCTTCATCCCATAAAGGAAGACATTATGGAATCATGGGGTCAAACTTTCTCAACCTTGATTATGATTGAAGAAAAGGCGTACAAAATTTATAGCTTTAAATAATTTTATTACCAATTATACTCAAGGATCTATCTAATGATACTGGTTATGTATTGTAAATATTAAAATTCTTTTTATATATAACTGGTGAATCTTAAAAATATTGACTTCATGGGAATCAAGAACATCTTCTATTTTGGCATAGATGGAGTAGGTGTTGTGTTCTCTACCTACGAAACATTCATATGAATAGATAACGCTACAACCAGGAAAAAGGTAATCATTTATTGTGATTATTTGGCTCAGGTGAAGTGAAACCTGCCAGTGACATGACTCATTTGCGGTGGGTCTTGGGTGGTAAGCGCAGTGCATATCACGGGATCGAGTCACGTTGCAAGATGATTGCAGAATATCTTAATCAAATAGACATCAATGTTAGTCAACACCACTGTGATGCAAAATAGTCCAACCAAACAGCACCTTAGTGCGATTAAGAATAGTGGCGTACTATCGTTTAAAATCAAATGTATGACGACCCAATTTAGAGTTGTTTTCCTTCCAGGAGAGAGCTGACATAGCCTGTAGGAATGCTTATAACTAGTTGCTCATCGTAATTGGCCATTCATATTTAACACGACCTAAAGTGAAAATTTTGAATTTGAAAATATAATAACTTAAAATGAACATACAAGCTTCCAAAAGATCGAAATTAAAAACCTTCGTCTCAACAATAGTTTTGTAGGTCATGATAAGATTTATAGTTTTGATATAAAATTTACATTGTTCTAAATTCGTACCAAGATTTATGATATTTCTACATATATGAAAAAGACTGCCAGGTAGATGATGCAGATTTCTGATTTTAATCATACATATTACTGGTCCGGGGAATATCTTAGGATTGGTAACTTATGTCATTGCACAGTTTTGCACTAAAAATCCAACCAAAATCATAGGCAAAACTGAAAAATGAACAACCGCACATGAGAAAATTTGAATTTGTGAACTTGGAAACGATTTCTCAAGATGTTGGATCGCAGAGGGTTACCCACAGAAAGGCCCCATCCTCCTCATCTAGTGACCTAAACAGAGCGGAAGCAGGCAAAACACCGCAAATCCAGAGAAGTAGCTTTTCACAGCTTTCTCTTTTGTTTCTCTCGTGTAGCTATGGATGAAGCTATTGGCAGAGTTGTTTTGGTAAATTACACATATAGAACCACATTGTTTATGATGCAAATTACTAGGAAATCATTTGTGGACTTTGTTTTGGAGCCATGAAAATATTTACGATTTGATCTATAGCATTATGTGCTGATTAGAGGGAAATCAATATTATCTACTGACGAGAGGAGAATCAAATCGTGAGCACCTCAATGAGATCAATTTGCTCATATATGTCATGTGCATTTGGTGCATCCATCCCTTGTCCTGTTCTCCATGCATGATTAATGATTAATGGATTAAATTAAGCAAGCTAACTAAATTGCATAAATAATTAATTAAGAGCAATGGCACATAGAGATTAGTGGTTGAGATTATCACTATCTTTCTAAAACCAAGAGTTGAAGAAGTGATTAATTAACAAAGTAGTAGTTATATTTTTATCCATGAAATATGTGGAGCTGTCACACAATGTTTCATGTGGAGGCTATTATTAATTTGCCTGTAGCAATCTGCTTGCAGGTCTAGGTTTTGCCAATGACACCGACAATGCAACTTACTCCCTCTGTCGCATAAAGAAAGACTATGGAATCATGGGGTCAGACTTTCTCAACTTTGACAATGATTGAAGAAAAGGCATACAAAATTTATAGCTTAAAATAATTTTATCTGTTACAAATGTATCCAACAAACTATCTAATGATACTGATTGTGTATTGTAGATATTAAAATTGCACAGTGGCTGGGCAGGAGACAGTCAGTTCGCGATGGGGACAAGTGGCGATGGCGGCGGCCGGAACGTGGGGCCCATGCCCACTAAGGCCGAGTGGCTAGCCGTGTCCAGGCAACGCAGTGGCACGTGCAGCTGTCCTCGGCAACCCGCAAATAGCTGGAGGGGCGACGGTGGCTGCGCGGCCATCTATGGCACCACGCCTTGGTGTAGCATCGGGAGAGAGGGAGAGGGAGGAAAGAGAGTAGGAGGGGGATGGGAGGGGAAGGAGGATGATGGCCATGAGAGCGGCCAGGGAGGAATAGGCAGCTCGGGTTTCGACAAGCCCATGCGGAGCGGCGGGAGGATGATCTCATTAGAGACGTGTTTTTCGGGTCTGCCATCAGGTAGGAGTGACGTGTTTCATCTGACGAGTCCATAGTAGCGATTCTAGTTACCACTGACTCGTCGAGTCGAGAAGAGTCACTCGAAACTTATAATTTGTGACGTGTTTTGTTCACTAGCCATGGTGTGACATTTAGACTGTAACCCGTTCTGTGTATCCGCGTCACTGATATCACATTAGTGGCGCGTTTCAATTCCCGGTCACTATTTAAGGTGTCTCTATTTTACTATTTTGGCATAGTGGAGGCTTCATTTGCAGCTACCTATTTGCGTGTCACCACCATGGGATAGTTTTGTCAAGGCAAAGACAAGTTTGTGCAATAAAGGATGCTACACCGGTGCGCTGTTTTTTTTCTGCCAAATGCCCTTTTCTGAAACAGCTTCTGTGAAGCTCTTGTTTTATGCTCTCACTAAGGAACAAAGATAGGTGAAGCTAGAAAAAAGTAGAGTTTCATAGTTTTCTCTCTTGTTTCTCTCTCGTAGCAATGGATGAAGCTGTTGGTGGAGCTGTTTTGTTATGATACACATATATAACCATTTTGTTTATGTTGCAAATTACTAGGAAATCATTTGTGGACTTGGTTTTGGGTGCAAATTTTTACGATTTGATCTATAGCTTATGTGCTGATTAGAGGAAAAGCAACATTTTCTGTTGATGAGAGGAGAATCAAATCGTGAGCACCTCTACGACACGACGCCAGATTTGATGCTCACTGGCAGTCTATTAGTGGCGGTTATCAACCAACCGCTACTGATGATCTTCACTGGCGGTTCAAAGTTTCAATGATTGGAGGGGGAGGCCGGGGAGGCCATGAACCGCCAGTGAAGGTAGGTTTCAGTGGCGGTTGTAGCGTGAAACCGCCAGTGAAGCATCAGTGGCGGTTCTAAACTCAAACCGCCACTGCCAGTGAAGCATCAGTGGCGGTTCTAAACTCAAACCGCCACTGATTGTTCTATATCACTGGCGGTGATGGTCGGAGTGTATATGCTGGCTAGGCGGGATAGCTCCCAAAAGTTCCAATTCATTTCCCTACTCGGCCGAGCACCACCTCCACCGCCGCAGCGCCATCGACGCCGCCGGAGAGGAGCGGCGGACTCCCTCTTCCCTACCCGACACACCCGCCAGCCAGCACCACCCGCGCCGAGCACTTTGCCTCCCACCACCGCGGCGGACTCCCTCTTCCCCACCCCGCGCCCGCACCACCTCCACCGTCGGCCTTTGCTCGCCACCGTGGGCGTCCGCGAAGACGCCGTCATCCTGCCTCGACCTAGCCGCGCAAGCAACGCCGACAACCCCGTTGCGCGCCCACCGAGCCAGCGGCCGGCGCATTGCATCACCTCGATGCCTTGCATCACCTCGACGCCGACCACCACCTCGCCGGCGACCACCACCTCGACGCCCTGCATCACCTCGACGCCGATCACCACCTCGACGCCCTGCATCATTTGTGATATCTTGTCTTTAAGTTCTACAGTTTGAACGCAAACATTTGTGATATTTGTTGTAATAGGATTCTCGATGGATTGTAATACTCTAGGTAGTACAATTTCTATGTAATACTTTAATTAGTACAATTTCGATGTAATCGTAATCTCGATGCGTTTAGTTTACAGTATCGCAACATTGTGGCAAGTAAAAAACAAAAGAAAAAATAGAAACTGCCAGTGTTGTTGAAGGTCAACGTGCCGGTTCCTATATCCAACCGCCACTGTTGGTGAAGTGGACACTAGCGGTTGAAGTCTAGAACCGCCCGGTGAAGTGAAGTCTAGAACCGCCCGGTGAGAGTATAGGAACAATGGCGGTTGGTAACCGCCGATGATGGCTACCCTCCATCATTGGCGTTTTGGTTGGACGGTTCAAAATCTGCCGGTGAAGGGGGGTTTTGAACCGCCACTAATGTGCAAATCTGACATAGTGTGATATCGATTTGCTCATACATGTCGTGTGCATTTGGTGCACAGCATCCATCCCTTGTCCTGTTCTCCATGCATGATTGTTGGATTAAATTACGCAAGCTAACTGAATGGCATAATTAATTAAGAGCAATGGCACGTAGAGATTAGTGGTTGAGATTATCACTATCTTTCTAGTTCTAAGAGTTGAAGTGATTAATTAACAAAGTTTTATTTATTATTTGTAGATAGATGGTTCACCTGTTTAGTACAGCAATTGGCTTAATAATTAGTTAATTTGCCACCATATCGCTATCACATGTGCTTGGTGTGTTCGCTGTCCGTGTGGAGGTTGAATTGCAGCTATCACTTGCCCTTGGTGTGTTCATCGTCAATAGGCACTACTGCAGGTGATTTCTTTGCCGAGTGCCTGATGCACTCGGCAAAGGAAAAATTGCACTCGGCAAAGCCTTTGCCGAAAGTACAACACTTCGGCAAAGAATTCCGGCAAAGAGGTTAACGGTAAAGCCCGCTTTACCGAGTGCCAAAAATACGGGCTCTCGGCAAAGGAGTTACCGAGTGCCGCAGTGACGCTCGGCAAAGATTTAACGCCGTCCACCCGGCGGGTCACGCCCGTTTTTTTTTTTTTCTTTGCCGAGTGCAACACTCAAAGAAAGATTTTTATTTTTTTTTAAAAAAACTCACTTTGCCGAGTGCCGCTGGCTAAAGACTCGGCAAAAACTTATTTTAATATTTTTTAGTATTTTCCTTGTCGAAGTGCCACAACCACAACACTCGGCAAAGACTTGTTTCAATATTTTTTAGAATTTTCTTTGCCGAGTGCCACAACCCCAGCACTCGGCAAATACTTGTTTTAATATTTTTTTTCAGAATTTTCTTTGCCGAGTGCAATGACCATTGCACTTGGCAAAGCCACCTATAAAAATTCTTTTTTTTTTTTTTTTCCCATGTAAACAACAACGCATATATATATATATATATATATATATATATATATATATATATATATATATATATATATATATATATTCAACAAAGAATATATCACAAACCACATATTTATATCAAAAACGACCAAATTTGTCCGAAATCCACAATATGTCCATAATATGTTACAAACCATAAGCTCATAGTCCACAAGTTCACAAGTTCAATGCATAAAAAAGAATCCATGCAGGCGGTTCACGGCGACTGTGAGAGTTGGGGCGCCCCAACGTGCGATCCGGCGACAAATCCGGGTGGGGGACGGGCCGGCGTGCGATGCCGGCGATCCTCCGTAATGGTTCGGCGCGCCGCCGATTGATGCTGCACAAAAAGAGAAGAGATTGCACGTGAGTGAGAACATGTTTTTGAATTAGAAACATGCTAGACTAAAAAGCTAACATGTTTTTAATAAACAATTACCCAAAAGCACGAACATGAGTAATATTCAAGGATGAGCTAATGTATCATCATAGGACAATTTAATGTGCATACTAGGCTGCTGCCCTCATGTTTCAGCAACCAAAAAAAGTTCATTCAAATCAGATCAAATTAATAAGTAATCAGTTCATTCAAAAGGCAAAAGGATATAATGACTGGTATATATACAGCTAGTGCTACAAAAGTTGACTGGCACTAATGGGCTAACATGTTCTCAGGTCTTCTTCTTTTACACCAAAATGAGCCTAGCTAGCGGCCATGCCAACTGCAGTTAGAGGTTTGTTTTGTCTTGTTACTGATCTGCTATGACCAGAACACTTGTGGTTACTGCTTATGCGACAATAATGCATCAGATACATGCATTATATCTGTTACTTTGTGGGGGGAAACTATCATCTAGCCAAATACAGTTTTGACATTGAGTGACACTGATACTAATGAATCCAAAATTGCCAAAAGAAATCTATTTTCAGGCAATATGGATCAAATAGAGAAACTACTCAATTCGTCATCAAAAATAAAACTAGATAATGATCATGTGTGCAAAAAAAATAAGCCAGCAATTCCCATTTTGATCTCTCTCTATGCATGCAAGGTTAGTTACAGTAGGCAAGACAATTGCATTGTGCAACATCAAACAAATATATAAGGCATCATAGGTGAAATCTTATGAAACTAACTTGCAAAAACAGGATGCTATGTTAATAAGAGGCCGAAATTCAATCACAAATAAAGGTGCCAGCTTTAGCCAGAATCTGAGCACAGATTAGAAATCAACAATACAGGGAAGCATGCACAGCAACGTAGGTGAACTATTTTCAGAACTTCATATTTCTGTGATCAAGAGAAATAGTGTGGGTATGTGAAATCACATTACCTGTCTTCTCACAAGTTACACCTGTCTCTCCACTTCAACAGCACTGAGCTTCTCAGACCAGGACAAGCACTTGAGTTTTCAGTAGCCACAGTTCGTCGAGGGGCCACTATCCCTTAATGTTTGCCTAAAATCCTAGCTGTGAAAAGAATCTGCTTTGTTGAGTCCTGTAATCAAGGATCTGTAATTAATTTGAATACGATACATCAGTTATTAGTTACTGGTAGCCAAACTTACAGAATATCAATGTATACCATAGCCTTTAACACTGCAGTTGGTTCCAAATTTCTACAGCCACATGTGAAATAGCACCAACTGAACTCTTATGCTAATTCAATCAAAGCCAGAAAAACTTGTAACTGGCAAACATTAACTGGTGACACCAGAAAAGCACAAACCAATTTGATAAAATCATTATAGGATTATCAAACAGCCATATTGATATCTTGCAGGATAACTGCAATTTTCTGCAGGATATTAGTGCACCCACTAATCTAAAATAAGATTTTTTTTTAAAGACAGACATTTTTGGAATTAACTGAAATTTTTGCCTGAACATAAGTTGACATTGAAGTTAAATGACAAACACAACACTCCATTTTTCTTAGAGCAGTCACTACATGTCATTAACTGCAGGGGCAGACCACTAGCAACCCGACCACAAACTAGAGCAAAGAAAATGCAGTTAATAATAGCCTTATTAATCTCTGTCTAAAGGAGCACACGAGACATATGTACATGCACTACGCCCTCCACTAACCCAACTCAACGAGCTCCTAGTAGCTCAACTTTCAATCAGATAAGAATAAGAATACAATGGTGGTTCATCGGCACTAATACTAAATTGACTGGTGAGTTAAAACCTTCAGAAGTTCAGCTGAACCACGAGCTGCGAGACAGATCTGGACGCAAATAGCCGAATAGACGAATAGTTTACGTTTGGGATTGGGTTCTAGCTTTCGCACAGCAGCGAAGGAAGAGAAGGGCCAAGGGGCGCATACCTGGTGGATGCTTGTCGACAAAGGACTGAGGAGAGGAGGAACCAGGCATCACAGCACAAGGGCTCCCACCACCACCACAGCACGGAGGACTGGATCGCTAGGGGGGCTGCCAGCCGCCCCGGCTAGGCGGCAGCTGCAGGGCCGCGGGTGGCAGGGTGGCGTCGCGCGGGGATGCTGCACCCCACTCGACGAGGCGGCGGCCGGCGGGGGTGGGGACGGGCGGCCGGGCCCTGCTTTCGTTCTTGCACCACCTCCGGTCCGATCTGGAAGCCGCCTGGATCCACCAGAGGCCGGGGCCGCCGCCGCCACCGGGGTCGCCTGGACTGGACGAGCCCGCCGCCGGACCAGCTGGACAAGGGGAGGGACGCCGCCTGGATCTGCCGGAGGCTGGGGTCGCCATGGCCGTGGACGGTGGCGCCATCACCTCCCGTCCGCGCACAAACTCCAATGAAAGGGCGCCTGTCGGAAGGCCATTCGACGGCGCCGCGCGCAGCTGCACGCGTGCTCCCGCGAAGGGCCTCACGGCGGCGCCATCACCTCTCGTGCGGCTGCCTGTGCTTGCGAGAAACGCAGGGAAGGAGAAAGAAATGGCTAGGGTTTGAGGGGGCTGCTGGCTGGATGATGGTTTTGATCCCACGAGAAAGAAGCTCCATCGTCCGATCGCGATGGACGGCTCAGGCTTCGTGCCTTTAGCTGGGCCGGCGCGGGAGGAAGTGGCCCGAAGGCCAACTTCCGGCCTTTTGTCCACATTTTTTTTTTTTTTTTTCAAATTTCTTTGCTGAGCGCTAAGTCTAGGCACTCGGCAAACCCCAATTTCTTTGCCGAGTGCCTCTGCGCCTGGCACTCGGCATAGACCCTCTTTACCGAGTGTCAGAAAAGGCACTCGGCAAAGAATTTTATTTTTTTTTGAATTTTGATTTCAAATTTTTTCTGTAGTCCTTATATATTGTATACAAGCACATGTTCAAATTTGGAAAATTTTTATAACTTTTTGCTATATTTATTGAATTAATTTTGTTTACTTGAATTTTTCTTAAAAAAAGAAATTTGAACTGTAGGTGCATGAAATAATGAAATCTAGCCATTCAAAAAATGATATTCATGTTGTAGAGTGTATTTTGAGGCCGTATCCAGGAACTCACCCAAAATGTTGAACGTCTTGTTCGTGAAACATGGTGGCTCGCTTGTGGTCGAAGTGTTTTTAAATTATATAAAATGCAAACAAAGTCCGGAAATTATGAAACTTGTCGAGGTGTCATGTTATCGCATGTAAAGGCTATGATAAAAAATTAAGAAGGTTTCGAGCAAGTTGCGATATCGGATGCCTAAAACCCAGACATGACCGCGCATATAGTGTGTGATCACATGTGATCATGTCTGGGTTTTAAACATCCAACATCACAACTTGCTCGAAACCTTCTCAATTTTTTATCATAGCCTCTATATGCGATAACATGACGCCTCAACAAGTTTCATGATTTTCGGACTTTGTTCGGATTTTATATAATTTTAAAATACTTTTTCCGTAAATACCTCGTCATGTTAGGTCAACAAAATGCTTGACATTTCATGTGAGGTCCTAGATATGGCCTTAACATAAACCAAAAATCATGAATATCATTTTTATAACGATCAAATTCGATTATTTCATGCACATACAGTTCAAATTTAAAAAATTCTGAAAAATTCATCAAGAGGAAAAAATAAAGAAATATATTAAAAACTCAAAATTATCCCAAATTTTAACATCGAGTTTTAAATAATGTGGTAAGGCCTCACAAAAAAAATGGGCCAAAAAAATAACAAAAAAAAATATTTTGCCGAGTGCCAGGACGCGGCACTCGGCAAAGAAGGCTCTTTGCCGAGTGCCACAGCCAGGCACTCGGCAAAGGCCCTCTTTGCCGAGTGCCGTGGCCTGGCACTCGGCAAAATATTTTTTTCTTGACGGCATGTTCGGGCTTGGCCGTCAAGTAACTTTTTTTTTACCGAGTGCCACTCTTTGCCGAGTGTTGCACTTTCGGCAAAGGGGGCCTTTGCCGAGAGCCGCTCTTTGCCGAGTGCTAGGCTCTCTGGGCACTCGGCAAAAGCCACTCTTTGCCAAGTGCAATTCTTTGCCAAGTGCAACACTCGGCAAAGAATGGCTTTGCCGAGTGCCCGTGTTTTGGCACTCGGCAAAGCCTGCGACACTCGGCAAATTTCCCTTCTCCCGTAGTGAGGATCCTTTTGTGGCTTGAGGCCAATTAGTGATACTAGCAAAAGTGCCCGTGCGTTGCTACGGGTTAATAATACATTTTAAAAGTCATAATTTTTTGTAGAAGTTGAATCAAGTCCTTGATTGATAATTGATCATCTGTTCACTACCGTTTAATCTTTAAACCGCGAGCAATCCCAAGCACAAAGCAACAGATGGATCATGAGTTGAAAAAATACAATAGCCTATAATAAAAGAAATATAGATATGGATGTACTGTTATAATAAGTTTGACATAGGCTAAAGCCAAAAATTCTAGGTTATCTAGAAAATAAAGTAAATACATAAGGGTCGACGAAATTTTTAGATTCAGTATCCTGTGACATTAGTGTAAAATAGAAAATCATTCAAAAATAAATACGCTATACAGTATGTTAGCGTCACAAATGGCTCAGGGATCAAACTCGAACCTTTCTCTAACTGGTATGAGATCAAATTCTTTGTTATTGTATTACAATGTGTCAGTGTATGATAGAGCCATAGAGTCAGTCCTATAGAGCACTGTCATTAATGTATTTCTAATTACATAAGTATGAGTATATATATAATATAATATAATTAAAAAATTTTACAAACTAAACTCAATTGCATAGCAAAATTACATTGGGCAATAGCGGATAGGCCGCTAAAGGCATCGCTCACTCCGGCAGCTCCTTGCAGTCACGTCCCGATTGGGATGTCCCCCGCTCCAGCAGCTCCACACTACCGTGCCACAATGCCTCTTTGTTAATATTATAGGTATATAGATTGACAATAGATATGGATTAGGTCTATACCATAGCATGTAGTGACCTCGTATTAGATTTGGATTGAGTTTCCCTAGTTTTAGATTGCAAACATGATTACATGTTGGATTATAAAAGTGGTACCTTTTTGAATTGCAAATATGATCATGTCTCGGAGAAGAAATCTCACCGGTGAAAAAATAGGAAATAAAAAAATAAAACAAAAATCACAAAAATTGTGTCATTGGAAAAGCAACCGGATCCAACTTTTATGAGGATGGTTTATAAGTCCGGGTTGCATACACGACCCAATATGTATTGGAATCGGACTCCGTGATCGTGCTAGACGCGAACTGTTCCAACTCGTACTACACAGGTATATATGTTTCCGAACAGGAGAAACTCTCCATTGCCTTAGTAGTTAGGAAGAAGACAGACTAAAAATAGGTGAAGATAAATTTTGTCTCTTTATTATTAGGTATATATATCTATCTATATCTATACTCTATATATCTATACATAATAATAAAGAGACAAAATTTCTGCCTCTTTTTTGGTCTGGCCCATTCTATTTTAGTTTAACTACCTGATGCACTCGCTCTCTACAAAAAGCCCACTCAACTGCATGCACTGGTTTCCGGCCCACTAAGAGCCCATAGCTACTGCAGCCATCAGCGCTCTTGCGTGGCCCATCGAAGGCCCAGTCCAGCCACCAAAAACCTGCACAAAAGCTGAAAAGCACTTGCCACGGGGGTATGATTCGAACCGTGGTCTTCAGACCACAAGTATCAAGATCAAACCACCACACCATGCAAACTCACGTTATATTTAGTGAAGTTCGTTTTATTTATCATGTACTGTGGATGACAAGAATAAACCTATGAAAACATGGTATTGCATAAGCTCAGGTAAACGCGCACCCTTTCTTGGTACTCATGCTACTCGCCTATGGCGATAAATCCTTTTTTCCCAGCTTACAAAACCCAATCATCAATCTGTAAAAACATGGCATTGCATTTTATGGAGGATAACACAACAAAGATTAGAAAGAAATATACATTTAAACTTGAACAGGAAACAATTTTAAAGTGCCTGACAAATCCTAGACCAGATACACACAGAGAATAATCTATATATCTTCAAGGCATATATTCATTAAAAAAAATCATATAACAGCTATAAATTCAGTTGCAATGTATAAGTATGTTTACTAATTTTTTTGTCCCATTATCTCCTTCGATATGTAGGTCTCTCCATTCGCCCTTAGCATAAAGAGTTTTGGCCAGTTCTACTATAAAGAGTAGTATACATAATGCACGATGAATTAGGAGGGGTTAGAGTCTTGATCGACTTACTTTTCTGTCCATGATGTGATGACTCGTGCTTATACAAGTTATAATAGGATACGTCAGATTGCAGTACAAAGCTCGATTGTAAGATGTGTTGAAACAAATGACAGCCATTGCAACATACAATGACATCTTAAAGACATAATGGGTTCTTTTGTCCGTATTTTTATATTTCTTACAATATATTTTCGCCCCTCTCTCTATCTCATATGTTATCAGACTCACAGCTCATGTTCATATGCCTTACGTCGAAGAGTGCATGCGCGTCCAACAATGAAACAAAGTCCAATTTCAAAGCGTATTAGAATATACAGATGACATGGTCACCGAATAAATTTTTGTACCATAAATCATCTATATAACCAACCAATACTTATACATCCCGTTGCAACGCACGGGCATGTTTTGCTAGTATATTAATAAAGAGGGAAAATTTCTCTCCACCTATTTTCTAGTCCAGCCCTCTCCTAACTAACTCTTCTTTCAAGATGAATGAAATGAAACCACCACTTATCTCTTACTTAGTTTGGAATTGCAAAACTTTATTGGTATCGCACACGTATTTAAACTAGCGTTCTATATCTTTTTTAAGCTTCCTTACATAATATATAGACAATAGCTACCTAATAAACCGAGTCCATCTCTCCTTAATTTTTTATATGGTACAAATCCTATACTACATATAGTATTTTTTACGGGCCTTGGTATTTAATTGAAACATGGTTGAGATAAGCCCAAATATTGTGGCCCCCGACAGACAAAGTCCAATTTAAAACATGCTTCGAGCATTGCCCCATCGGCCCTCCACCAACTAAAAAAAGGACCAACTAAAACAAATGATACAAAAGAATAATATTTAGCATTATTTTCCATTGGCCACGTGATCAAGATTATATATGGGATTTTTCAAAATTACCAAAGAAGAATATAATATATTATCGACAACTTCCCAACACCACGAGATTGCCCACGAGGATGGATCTATCCTGGCTATCTGGTTCGCCTTGCCACACATCGATTGTCAAGGAGTAAACCCAGCGGCAGCGCAGGTCCTCGAAGCTCAGCATAGAGAATTTAGCAAAGTCCAATTTAAAACATGCTTCGAGCATTGCTGTCGGTGTTTAACCACCGATAGCCTACCACTGGGTACCCGTGGTAGTTGATTCGGATCTCGGTGAATACCGGAACTCGGCGGTCACGCAAGAGACGCTCGGTTTTATCCTGGTTCGAGCCCTCATTCGACGAGTAAAAGCTCTAGTCCAGTCGGCCTTGGTCTTTTGCGTTGGATTAATCATGTGTGTTCTGTCTCTGTTACAAGAGGGCGCCCTCGACCTCCTTTTATAAGAAAGGTGGCCAGGGCTTTGGTGTAATCCTAGTCGGACTCGTAGATAGTGTCCTGCTCTATATTACAGAAGTTACTTTCTAAAAGTCTGACTAGGATGCGCCGTCTTCTAGTCGGAATCGGCTTTCTTGGTCCTGATCTCCAGTTTCTTCATTGCGGGGTCTGACCGATGGGCCCACTTCTCTGAGTTCTATGCTGATTAGGGACTGTCTTTGTCCCGCATCGACAAGCCCCCGAGCATTTCGAGGCTGAGCGACTTGTTTCTTGAGCGTAGCCTTGAAGTGGTCTTCTAAAGATCTTCGGGAGAGTTCTTCTTCGAGGTGCACCGTAGGTGCACTCAATGAGTGTAGCCCCCGAGCCTCTTGCTTCTTTGGGACAAAGAAGCTGGAGGGTCTTCTGTAGTCCCCGACTTCTTTTCCCCGACTTCTTTTCTGGGTCTTTGGAAATCTTTGGAGAGTTCTTCTGAAACTTTTTTGAGGAGTGCACCGAAGGTGAACTAAATGAGTGTAGCCCCCGAGCCTCTTGCTATTTGGAACAAAAAGCTGGAGGGTCTGAGTATTTTGAGAAAAAAGTAGAGGGTGTATGCCCTGTAGCCTCCAAGCCTTTATCCGAATACTTTTGTACTCGGCCAAAGGTTCTGAAACTTTTTGTCCGGTTGCTTTTACTTTCTGTCAGTCAGTTGGTTGGTAGTTGACAATACAGCGGCTGCAAGTTTCTACGAGAGCCAATGTAACAAGCAAGAGTGCTATCATGGATTAAAAAATGGTGGTCAACAGGCCTGTCACGTTTAATGCTAGGGACAGGGCTGTTGTTGTCGATGTGAGTGTGGGCGACAGCCTTGTTGGTTTACTGGTGTTTGGCCGCCACCTCCCCCTTGTTAATAGTCCCATGACAATACTGTTGGTAATTGTTTTTTTCAAAACTGAGAGTTCTGTTGTATTGCGCAATATTTGTGCATACTTTTAAGTGGAGCATTGGATAGCTATTTTATTCTCTAGACCGTACAATTAATTTCTTGTTATTTCTTTTTATTGTTTCTATATTTTTTAATAATTCTTAGCTATTTTTATGAGACCCACTTGTGAGTTATTTCTATCAACATAGTATACTTAATGGTGAATAATAAAAAAACAAAATGGTCGCATACCTTATTCAAATTTACATTCTTGTTTCGGTTTCACAAAGCCTGAAATTCACGAAAATGGGATGAAACGTATTTTTTGGAGTGTTGTTTAGATATACGTAATTGTGGTAATAAGACCATCCATGACGTGGTACAAGATGAACTTAGTGATGGTCATAAATTTAAAAACATATTTTTTTAAGGAAAAAAATCCACCTTGAGACAGCAACGTCCTTAGCTGGACTCATGGCACCCTGGGTTAAAAGAAAAAAAAAATGTGCCTTACACTCGGAGGAGGATTCGAACCAGCGAACCTTGAGATCGCCAAGACTCAGACATACCAGTAGGCTATGAACATATTATTGTGTCTGTTCAGATTCTAGCTCATTTGATGTTTAATAGAATTGGCCCGGGCGTAGTCATGCCTGAGGCACACTTCCAACGATGATAAGTGTTCTGAGTTCAACCCACATCACAAGTTCTTTCTCATCTAAGTGGTTAGGCCTCACTGCCTCAAGGCTTTGGGCTCGACTTTGCTCAAGGCCAATTTTTTTTTCCTTTTTTTTTCCCCTTCAGCTACCAAATCCATCAAATTTAGCCATAAAATTTACAGAAATTTCATATTTCTAAAGCGTTACTCAAATTCTATCTAGGATTAATTTATCAAATATTCTAAAATCCAAATGTATGAATAGCTCAACTATGTTTTATTTCTCCGTATGAGGTCATTCAAAAAATTCGAATTTCAAATGTGAGAAATTCAATTATCATTTTTACAAGATAATTTTAAATTAAAAAGTTATCAACTATAAAGTTATATAACTTTTTGAGATCTACAAATTTTAGTTTGGTCATTTCTCCATCCAGGGTTGTTTAAAAATTCAAATTTCAAATTTGAAAAACTCAAACATAGTTTTCTATGACACAATAAATTCGAATGAAAAAGTTATCAACTACAAAGTTCTATAACTTTCTGAGATCTACAACTTTTCGTTTCGGTCACCCTTACGTGCGACTTTGTTTTATTAACTCAAAATTTAAAATTCAAAAATTGACTACTTCAAACAACAATTTAAAAGTGTAAAAGATTTTAGCTAGAAAAGTCATGAATAAGAAATTTGTACAAATCATCGAGATCTCTATAACTTTTATTTTTGTCATTTTTTAATCTGACAAAGTGATAGTAATATTGTATAAAAATTTTATATGTCTCTCACATAGTTTCATAAAGTATACGAGATAGATGGAAATTTTATGAACAATGTTACCATTATTTTGTCGGATGAAGAAATGACCAAAATAAAAGTTGTAGATCTTGATGATTTGTACAACTTTTTTATTCATGATTTTTTCGAACTGAAATCATTTACTGCTTTAAAATTGAAGTTTATGTTGTTTCGAAAAACGTTTGCCGAAACAACTCTATAGAAGTTTTGTTATAGTTTATGCCAAGCTTGCGAGGAGTGAGAAGAAGCTACTCCCTCTGTCCCCAAAATAATCGTAAACTTTCTTTCCCGAGAAACAAATACTGGTAATTTTTATAAACAATAAATATTATCGATTAGTATCATAATTAGTATCATCGAAAAAATCTTTGAATCTAGTTTTTTAACAAAAATATTCAGAGATATAAATATTGTACGTATTTTCTATAAATCGAGTCAAAATTGTGGCACGAAAACCGAAAACGACATTTATTTTGGAACAAAGCAGTATATTTTTATGGCTCCAGATCCTATAGGCTCCAATGGCAGTGGCAGAGCTGTTGGGAGTGGCAGAGCTGTTCTAGCACATTTCATTTTCAGTCATATAAGTTCCATAAGAAAATTAAATTGATTTTTATGTTTATCAAAAACATATGAATTTTATGAGAAATATTTTTAGCAGAAATCCTATATGAATATAGGGTTGGTCTCTTGTTATAAATTTTCTTATATATGATGTGAAAATTTAAAAAAAAAATCTAATCTAATCTAATATATTAGATAAACCTGTACCATTGCTCCCAAAAAGAATATTCCTTTCGGCGCCAACAGCCAGCAATGGCGGGCGATGGAGCGTAGATTTCTTGTATTCCCCGCCAAAATAAATCGCACTCCCGCGGTCGTGCCTTAGATGAGATGTGCTCCGTAGGTTTATGGGCTCCTAACTGCTGTTCCCCCTTTATATCAGAAAGAAAAAATCCGTCTCCCTCATTGAGCTACCACCGTCTTGATAATTCCTCATTGAGCTGGAGGTCAAGGGACTAGAATCGTAACTCCCATCTTGCCGCCCCCCACCACCTGCTGATTCCACCGATGATCATATTGTCGGCACCAGTTAGGAGATCCTCTTCAGCTTTGTGTCTCATCTTGGTCGATTCCACGGAGGTATTTCCTTGCTGTCCCCTAAAGACAGATCTGAGTTCAGGTGCGTTTCCAAATAAATTGTTTGATCTATTATTTTCTTCTAAAAAGAATTTAGTTAATAATTGTTGTGAGGTAATTCTTGGATAAATTGATCTGTAATATGTGTGGGCTCATAAAAATTTCAAACATAATCCGTGGGGTAAACATGATTGCTCTAGATGTATTGGGGTTTGGGATCTGTAATGTGTTTCAGTTGTGCTCGGGGGAACTTTTTCTTTTTCTTTGTTACTTTGATTGTTGCCTTCTGGGTCCTGATGGTGAATAAACCTATATACATACATACGCATGCTTGTAAAATACAATATGTATAACCTTAACCTTACATACATGCAGATATTGCTGCATCTATCTGCTGGTCCCGGTGCTGCATTTGATAAGTCCAAGGTCACTGCACACCATGTGAGTAAACCGGCTACATCACTGTCTTCTTTACCTGTTCAAACTTGAAATTATAATGTCATTATAAACTGGATGGAAATTGGGTTTTGTTCGCCACAATTATGCAGCCGTACTATACTTAAGCTTATTGTTCGCCACAAATAATAGATGCAGCAATGAGCAGGGATCGTACATGGATGTATGATGATTGGAGTGCTAGTGGGCCTAATGCAAATTGGTGCACGAAAGCACAAGAATTTGTAACTCTTGCCTTTTCTCGTCCAAATGCTCGTAGTGAAGGAGTGCATTGTCCTTGCAGTAAGTGCAGTAACTTTAAAAAGCAAGATGAATACAACCTTTCACACCATATAGTCAAGAATGGTTTTGTTCCAAATTATTTTGTCTGGACATATCATGGGGAGACTACCCCATCCAGCCCAGACCAAGACTATGATGATAGGGACCATCTAAATGATATGCTACATGATTTTGCTGATGCTTACCAAGATGATGAAGCTATGAAAGAAGCTGAAGAATTTTACAAGTTGTTAGAAGCCTCTGAAACACCAGTCCATGATTACACCAAAGAAACAACCCTATCTGCAGTAACCCGTTTGATAAATTTCAAATCTCAATTCAATGTTTCTGCAGCTGGTTACAATACACTGATGAAGTTGATCTGTGACCTCCTTCCTGAAAATTCAGTAATACCAAAAAATTTTAATGAAGCAAAGAAAATGCTGAATAGTTTGGGCATGCCATATGAAAAGATAGATGCATGCTACAATGGATGTATGCTGTTCCGTAAGGAACACAAGGATAAAACAATTTGTGACAAATGTAAGGAACCTAGATACCATCAGAGAGATTCTAGTGGTTCGAACAAACATTTGAAGCCAGTTGCACGCAAGGTACTAAGATACCTGCCAATCATTCCAAGGCTGAAAAGATTATTTATGTCAGAGGAGATTGCCAAGTACATGGGTTCACACAAGGATGGTTATAGTGATAAGTCAGGAGTTATGATGCACCCATCAGATGGTGAGGCATGGAAACACTTTAACAAAGAGTTTCCTGAATTTGCAAGTGAACCTAGGAATGTTCGGTTGGGTCTTTGTACAGATGGTTTTACTCCTTTTAGTTATAATGCTGCACCTTACTCATGTTGGCCAGTATTTCTTGTGCCCTACAACCTTCCTCCATCAATGTGCATGAAAAAAGAAAATATATTTTTGACACTTGTGATACCTGGCCCAGAACATCCGGGGAAAAACTGGGACGTCTACATGGAGCCCTTGTATGATGATTTGAAGTTATTGTGGGATAAGGGCGTGCAAGTTTATGATAGATCTGTTCAGAGTACTTTTAATCTTAAAGCATGCTACTTTTACTCCATACATGATTTGCCTGCACTAGGTATGGTGTCAGGACATAGTACTCATGGAAGGTTTGCATGTCCTGTTTGTTTAGGCACAGTTAGTGCTTTTTGGCTAGTTAATGGCTACAAGTATTGTTGGTTTGACTGCCATAGGCAATTTCTTCCAATGGATCATTCTTTTAGAAAAAGTTTGAAGGGTTTTCGAAAGCGAACTCAAGTGCAGACTCCTGTACCACCTCGCTTGACTGGGGAACAAGTCCACCAGCAGGTGAAATCTTTGGTTCCTAATGAAGGTAAAGGAAGCAATGCATTTGTCGGATTTGGGTTGACACACAATTGGACACACATCTCAGGACTATGGAAATTACCATATTTTGATAAACTCCTTATTCGCCATAACATTGATGTTATGCATAATGAGAAAAATATGGCTGAAGCAGTACTAGCCACATGCATGGACATCTCTGACAAAACAAAGGATAATGTCAAGGCAAGGTTAGATCTAGCCTCCATTTGTGACAGGCCACAATACCACATGCGTGAGAAGTCAAATGGTGGTTGGGAAAGACCAAGGGCATTGTTTTGCCTTAGTCGACCACAAAAAATTGCAGTTTTAGAATGGCTAAAGGGTTTAAAATTTCCAGATATGTATGCTGCAAACATTAGGAGGGGTGTAAATTTGTCTGAACTAAAGATCACAAAAATGAAAAGCCATGACTATCATATTTTCATGGAACGTCTATTACCTGTAGCTTTTTGTGGCTTTCTTGATAACAATGTGTGGCTTGCACTGGCAGAGCTTAGTTTCTTTTATAGACAACTTTGCTCCAAGGAATTAGAAATAGAGAAAGCGAGAAAGCTAGAACAGAACATTCCTGTCCTTATATGCAAGCTTGAGAAGATATTCCCACCAGGTTTTTTTAATCCAATGCAACATCTCATGATCCACTTACCATATGAAGCAAGAGTTGGTGGTCCTGTAAAATATAGATGGATGTATCCATTCGAAAGGTATGGCAAAACCAATTCATAGATTATTTCTATCGATTTTTATATTCTGCTTGAACATTTTATGGTTTGATGTCACAGGTTAATGAAATACCTTAAAAAGATGGTTAAAAATAAAGCACGTGTTGAAGGATGTATCGTCGAGGCTTATGTAGTAGAGGAAATTTCTAATATTGTTAGCCTATATTTCAAACATGATGCACCATCGAGTCGAAATAAAAGGCCTAGGTACGATGATGGATATGAGACTCATAACAGTAACTGTACTCTCAGCACATTTCAAGTACCTGGTCGTTTGCATGGGAAGCGTGGGACAAAAGTGCTTACAAGAGATGAGTACCATGCAATTATGATTTACATTTACACCAACACTCTAGAGATGGATGATTTTGTGGCGTGAGTAATCTTTGTTTCTTAATTTTCAATGACGTTTACCTTTTCAAACTCTGAAATAAATTGTATACTGTTCAGGAGATTTGATAAAGCATAATGTAGGAATTTTCATCGAGCAACACAACAACAAATTGATAAAACTCGAAAATATGGTGCTAGTAGAGGTCGTCTAAACTTATTTGAATGGTTTAGAGATTTGGTAAGTTCCTATTTTAATTATAGGTAAGTAGATATATATTTCTTAATGGTAAGCTAATTAGTAAAACATCTGTTCAATGTTTTTAGTGCTTAAGGGAAGGAGGTATCCACAAGGATCTGGTACAATTATCTCATGGTTGTCGTACTCGTGTGTCCTGCTTAACTGGATATGATGTCAATAACTACAGATTTCGTTCTGAAAAATATGAAAAATCACGGCCCAATTTGTCAACAACAAATAGTGGTGTATTTCTCTCCTGCACTGATGACAATAGTACTACAGAATATTATGGGGTTATTGAAGATATTGTCGAGATTACATTTGAGGGTCCCCAACAGTTTAAACTAGTTTTATTTGAGTGTCGATGGTTTCATCCACTAGATGGGATCCGAAAATCTCCTAATATTGGATTAACGGAGGTCAACCCAAACACAAAGCTCCCTGGCTATGAGCCTTTTATTCTTCCTCATCAATGCAAACAAGTATACTACACTTCTTATCCATGCCAGACTGGTGATTTGAGAAATTGGTGGGTTGTACATCATGTTCCAAAGCGTGGTGATCTAGAAGCACCTATAGTTGATCAAACTGGGGATGGTGAAGAAGCACCTGATTCTATGTTTTATCAAGAGGATATTGCCAATGGGAATCTTGTAATTGATCTTGCTGATGATTTTGATCACATGGCTACAGTTACAGATGCTGATATAGTACATGATAGATCTGATATTGACCTTTTGAACAAACAGCACACTAGGGACACAGCTGAGCTAAATGAGCCTCCTCCAAATGATACATGTTATGAGATGAACTATGCACCAGATGATTCTGATCAAGAAGACTTATATGACGACCCTGATGATTTTTGATATTATTATACTATGTTAGAAGATATTTTGTGATGCTAGATGACATTTTTCTTGGCTGCCAGAGTTGCAGAATAAGACAATTTGAGGATGTTGATGTTTTTGTAACATGTGATTGTGCCATTTGAACTTCTATTTTGCAGGCCAGGTAACAGAGATCTTAGAGAGGCAATCCGTGCCTCTCGCAGGAGGCGAGGTGTTGCAGAGCAGCTACCTGGTGATGGAGATGGAAATGGCTCCACACAGATAAGTTCTGATGGCCAGAACACTATAGGTCGCAACAATAAGACGCCCCGGGGTTCAAACATGATCCCACCAGCACCAACAACTCATGCTGCACGTCTGTCTAGACCTCAAAGTGTGAACTGTGGGGGATCAAGTTCTGTCACACGCACCCAACAACGTTTGGTACTATTGAACTTTAATTATATGCAGTTTTTATGTAATATTTTGGTAATAAATTTTATACCATATTATCCATGTATTTTGTAGGAGGTGACCTACGGAAGGCCATTTAGTTTGATTGAGGGGTTTGCTGTGCACATGGGAGCATCTAAACAAGCAGTGGCAGATGGTGAAGGCAATGATGAGCTGCCTCCACTTGCCAATGATCGAGCCCAAGAACATTTGGTATAAACAAGTTTACTGGGCTTAGTATTTTTTTTATTTATAAAAAATTAATCTATTGGTTGCAGCCTAGAAGATATGATTTCAAACAATTTATTTTGTTCAGTCCACCTTTACTTTCATAAAAAATAACATTTCCATGTTTTAGGATAATTATCGTGATGGAATGAAGGAAGCTCATGGTGAAAATATTCAATGGGTTAAGGCTCCTCTTGACCCACAAGTTATGTATAAAAGCACTGGACGGAAGCCTCATGGGAAGTTTGCAATAGCTGATGGTGCCATTGATAGCGCAGAGGTGCAGTTCTCCACTAATGCTCGTCCTTCTCAGTTGCACAGTTCAAGTCATAGGGAAAGAGAACTAGAGCAGGAAGTTCGCAATCTTAAGAGACAACGCGTGCAGGACTGCCAATCTTTTTATAATGCATTTACCAAGTTCAATGAAGATTTGGCTCAGGTTACTTTTCTACCCGCATCCTTAATACATTGCTTTCTAGTATATGCACCTATGTATCCATGTATTCAATAAGTATTAAACTTTTTGTTATTAGTACATGAGACAAGGATGTGGAAATTTCCCCCACCTCAGATTGATTTGGCCTCATTGTTCCCCTAACCCTCCAGCTTCTGAGCCGGCAATACTCTAATTTAATGTACTTGAACTTGATTCTACTTTGAATTTGATAGCTTGCATCTTCGCCTTAAATTCTCTGAATGATTACCTGGTTTATTAGTATGTGAGACCAGGATGTGAAAATGCTCCTTCATCTCAGATGAATTTGCCCAATTTGTTCCCTAACTCTGCACCTACACCTCTTCAGACGGTAATATTCTTGCATGAAATTAATATATCTCAACTAGTAGTACCTAGGAATGTTATATATTTATATCTAACAAGTAAATCACTTTTCTTATATGTGTTTTTAAGGGCACCATGGACAACAATTCTGTGAACACAACATTACAGCAAATGCGTGGAAGTTCATCAGAACATGTTGGCCAACAATCTCCAACAAGAATCTATCAACAGGTAATATTTTCAGAATTTAGCTTGAAAGGATTTTGCCTAGAAAATATGTTGAATGGATCCCTATGAACTGTCATAAACCTTTGAGACTTTTGAATATTTTTTTTTTTGAAGGGCACTATGAATAACACCTCAACAAATTCTATTTTACATCAAATGACTGGGAATGCGTTTGAGCGTCTTACTGGACAAGCACCAAACACTTATCAGCAGCAGGTGATAATCTCTATAGTTAGTCTTTAGGCAATGAATTATCGATTCATATGTGTTTTTGTAAGAAATTGCAATGACTATTGTTTCTTTTTGAAGAATCAGATGGGAAATAACTCTGGGAGTGTAGGCTTACATAGAATGGATGGAAGTACCTTCCGATATTTTTCTCAGCAGTCTACCTATAATGTTTCTGAGCAGGTAGTAATAATAAACTACTTATTATTTTGTCCATTCACATGAGTGCAAAATTATTGATCAACATAAAAAAAAAATCTAAAGGTATTTCTTTTTTTGAAGGAATTGATGCCTAACAGCTCAAGAAATGTGGCCTTCAACAGAATGGGTGGAAGTTTAATTGGAAACCAAGAAACTAATGCAGCCAACGATCACAACAGCCATGTGAGAGACATGGATGCCAATGATGACCAAGATGTCTTTTTCTGATCAGATTAGGACCTTTGATGATAGTAGTTATTTGTTGATGACTTCAGCCACTTGTATATATTTGTCATGACTGTTTAGTTTCTCGTAGTTCAGTATGCTTACTGTACAAGGCAACAATTTACTGTTCTGCACTAAAAAAAAGATTTGGTATCTCTATGATTATCTGGTTGTGTTCTTGGTTATGTATTTGTTGACTACAAATTAATTTTGCTACCTATGTATGGCTTTTTATTAAAAAATAATAAAAATGCACGAAGCATAATGCTACTGTGGCAGTGTTGTCACAGTTTTGGTTTTGGATAGGCGCTGCTATAGTTGGATTGGCAAGAATACTGTCAGATGCTCTTAGTATGTCCATGACAGTGGCACTGTTAGGGATCACGTAAGCTGTTGGAAAAGAGAATCGTTTTACCCGATAGTGTTGTCATGGATCTATGCCGGCCAACACCGATCTCAACTAATCCGACATAATGTTTCTCCATCAGTGGCAGCTGTCAGTAAAAGTCAATGTCCACAGTGCTATCGGAGTTGGATCTTTATCCCCGACACAGCAGCCCCAACAGGGTTTCCCCGACAGCTGGCTGTCAAGGAACCATAGCCCCGACAGTTTCCCTATATTTTCCAACAGTGCAAAGCTGTTGGGGTTGACGTGATTTGTCGTAGTGTGAGCTTTGGATCCCTGTCTTCACGTGCTGCAGTTACTGTGATGGTATATTCTTGGTATATGCCTTCTACTGTGCTTCTTGTGAACTGGATTTGAGTCATGTCAGCCTTCTTTTTTGTTTTGGTAGACTTGGTTTATGTACGCCGATCTTGGCCTATAAAAAGGCCTTCTCCCTTGTTGTTCTGAGCACCTGGGTTGAGCTTTTTCTGTTCTTCGTGAAGATGATTGTCTGTGAGGTTGATCAGCCCCCGGGATTCTTGTTTGTTCTTCTGTAATATTCTATGGCGAATGTTGGAGCTGTTGTGAACAAGGTTAGAAGTAGGCTAATCTTGGCATATCGTCCATCTAGGGTCATCGTGGTAGCAAATGTTGGAGATGTTGTGACGTGGGTGGCCTTCGTTGTCTTTGCCTCATCTTCCAAATACTTCCTTCTTGCTACTGACGATTTCTCTGGCTTGGGCTAACGCATGTTGTCGACTCTTCTTCGGTGGATTACCTGAACTGAGCCATTGTTCTGTCTTCCTCTTTGCCCTTTTGGCGTGGTGGCATTCAGGCCAGAATGTGTTGGGGGTACTTGTGTGGTTGTCTTCCTCAAAGGTTCTGACACCTAGTGCAAGTCCCTGATGTGTTAGGCTTTCCTTGAGGCGTTTTTGCTCTTCGGCAAATACGTTCATCTAGGATGCCCATTCCTGTTGTTGGAGATATTGAATATTGGTGGAGGTTTTTGTCTAACCTGTTCTGTCATCTTCATAGATTCTAGTGTAGATTGAGGGTACTTTGCTTTGTAACAGACTTCTTTGTATGATTGTATCCTCATAAATGCTGAATGAAACGATCTCTGGTGTATTTGTTTTGTCTTCTATTGGAACCATGTTCATACTATCCTGTAATACTTTCTCTTTGTTGTATTGTCGCTGCTGTGTGTTGTTGCTGCTGCATGTAATTGTGTAGTGAATCTGCTTTCTGGGTTGTTCTTGCTTGCTCCCGGGTTGTTTTATAATACTTCTTTTGTTTTTGCTGACTCCCGGGTTGTTTTGCGGTTCTTATGCGGAAGCCGGGTTGTCTTTGAAGTAGTGTTGTTTGCTTTGCGTGCTTGACTTTGAGCTGATCAGTTCTTTTGGGTAGCTGACTTCTTTTGTCCTGTGAAGGATATAGATGTTCTTTTCTGAACTCTTTTCTTTGTTGGGTCTGTGATTGCTGTGCTGTCCGTTTCTTTCCGTTGTGAGATAATGTTTCTATGACTGTAGCTCCGAGATTTCTAGATCCATTCCATTACTGTGTATTGTGACTGTTGGCCTTTTTACAATTACTCTTAAATGGGCTCTATAAATGGGCTTAATCTTTAGGGCATCGTGGGATGTCAACCGTTTCGGCTTCCAGTTTTCCCTTTATAAATCCGTACGCCCCCTGCTGTTCTGATCCACTCTTGTGCTTGAATAGTTAGGGTTTATTTCTTCCCCTTTTTTATAGTAACTTCTCCTTCCTTCTTCTTTTCTCAAATCTTCTCTGTGCTTCCCAATGGCCTGCAATGGAGATCGTGGTAAGCGTCCAGCGATTGAGGATTTAGATCCTCGTCCCCTTCGTTGCCGGTTTCTTGAGCTTGGGTGGGTTTTCCTGGTTCTGAATCTTTTCTTTTGTTGTTCTTATTCTGACCCTTTTTTCTTCTTTGCAACGCCGCCGTTTCCCATGCTCAAGCTACTGTTGAAGGTTATCACCCAGGTGGTGCTAGTCCTTCTTTTGCTACTCCAGCGGTTAGTGAGGAGGTGGATCAACTGTTCCAGTGATTGTTCTTCCTGACATTTCGGAGGAGGCTGCTGAAGAACAAGAGGGTGAGCCCCCGGCGCTTCCTGTGGGAGCTGCTGAGGGACAAGAGGGTGAGCCCCTGGTGCTTCCTGAGGAAGTTGCTGAGGGACAAGAGGGTGCCGAGGGGGTAGATGCTCTCGTCCCCGGCATTGATGAGCTTCGTGCTGAGGTGGCCACTGCTTGGGCACGCTATACGGATGAGACCATCCGTACTGGTCTGCTTGAGCAGCATGTTGGCCGGCTTCAAGTTGCGCTTGAGGCGGCTGAAGAGAGGGCTCGAGTTGCTCAACGGCGACTTGCAGATATTGACTCCCAGCTTCTTGGTGAGCTTTACTTCTTGCTTTTTGATTCTTTTGTTTTCCCGTCTTTCTGACTGATTGCCTTGATTTCTTTTTCGCAGAGATGACTAGTCGTTTCAATGAGCTTCAGGCGGCCGGGAATGCCGCTACCCTTCATGTCAATGCCCAGGGGCCTACTGTGGTAGCCCGGGTGGAGAATATCTCTGCTCGGATTGATCAAGTGGTGCTTCATGGCATTCGTTAGGGGGCTCGGATTGCTCTTGCAACCGCCCAGGTTGAAACGGGCAAAGATTTGAGTATGCTCAACTTTGCCTTGCCTTTTGATCAGGAGTCCGTAGATGATCTCGTTGATAGTTTCAAGGCAGCTGTAAATTGGATTGCTGATAAGGTAGATCCGGGAGACATTGTTCTCTGTACTTTTGTAGAGTAGTCTGTAGTAGGGTTTTTTCTTTACCCTTTTGTAAATACTTTCCTTCAGTTAGTGAGATATCCTTCTTAATTTTCGGAAGTTATCTTCTCTGATGGCCTTTTGCCCATCGAGGCAGAGTTCTTGTCTACTTCTTCAGTCTCTTGTCTTGTTCTTTTTCTGAGGATTTTTTCCTGCTTTCTGAATCGAATTCTGTACTCTTGTTGGTAGATAGAGCGAGTGTTGACCTTTTTGCGGTACTTCTTATTGTGAAATCAACCCGGAATATCTAGGTTTGAGCTTGCTTGTAGCCGTTATATACCTCATCTTTTGCGAGTATTTCTGCTCTCATCCAGGTTGTAAAACCTAGGATAGGGCGTGTATTGGCTTTCTAGCCGTACTCTCATCGGTGTTGTGAAAACAACCCAGAATGGTTGGGCTCAGGCTAGTTTGTAGCCATTTTGCACTACAACAATTTGCGAGCATCTCTGCTCTCATCCAGATTGAAAAACCCAGGATAGGACGAGTGTTGGCTCCTTAGCCGTATTCTCATCGGTGTTGTGAAAACTAACCCGGAATGGTTGGGCTCAGGCTAGTTTGTAGCCATTTTGCACTACAATAGTTTACGAGCATCTCTGCTCTCATCCAGGTTGAAAAACCAGGATAGGGTGAGTGTTGGCTCTTTAGCCGTACTCTCATCGGTGTTGTGAAAACAACCCGAAATGGTTGGGCTCAGGCTATTTTGTAGCCATTTTGCACTACAACAGTTTACGAGCATCTCTGCTCTCATCCAGGTTGAAAAACCCAGGATAGGACGAGTGTTGGCTCCTTAGCCGTACTCTCATCGGTGTTGTGAAAACAACCCGGAATGGTTGGGCTCAGGCTAGTTTGCCATTTTGTACTACAACAGTTTGTGAGCATCTCTGCTCTCATCCAGATTGAAAAACCCAGGATAGGGCGAGTGTTGGCTCCTTAGCCATACTCTCATCGGTGTTGTGAAAACAACCCGGAATGGTTGGGCTCAGGCTAGTTTATAGCTATTTTGCACTTCAACTGATGGGGTCTTTAAATTGTGAGTCCTCTTTTGAGCTTGAGGTATTTTCTAAAGAATATATTTATTGCTCTTGAAAATATTTAATTGCAGGTAGTCCTTTCCATGAGACTTCTTTTAGGCGTAAAATCATCGTAGTTGACTGATGTGCCAAGAGTTCTTTACTGGTGCTCCTTCTTCTGTCATTAATTCATATGATCTAGGTCCTGTTACTTTGGCTACTATGAAGGGGCCTTCCCATGGACTGAGTAATTTGTGTCTTCCGTCTATTTTCTGTATTCTTCGTAGGACTAAGTCTCCAACTTGTAGGCTTCTTGGTTGGGTGCTCTTGTCGTAGTGTCTTCTTAGTCCTTGTAGATATCTTGCTGATTGTAATGTAGAGTTGATCCTGACTTTTTCTGTGTTGTCAAGTTCTAGTCTTCTTGTTTCTTCTGCTTCTCCCTTGTTGTATTGCTCGATTTTTGGTGAAGTCCAGATCAAGTCAGCTGGTAATACCGCTTCTGACCCGTATACCAAAAAGAAAGTAGAGTAGCCGGTTGCTCTGCTGACTTAAGTTCTGAGTCCCCAAACAACTTTTGGTAGCTCGTCTATCCACTTTGACCCGTAATCTTTGAGATCTTCATATAATCTTGGCTTTAATCCTACTAGAATGAGTCCATTGGCTCTTTCAACTTGTCCGTTTGCTTAAGGGTGGGCAACTGAAGCGTAATCTATGCCGAATCCGCAGTCTTATGCCCAACTTTTGAATTCATTGGCTGTGAAGGGTGATCCAAGATCTGTAATTAGTCTGTTTGGCATCCCGAATCTGTGCATGATTTTTTGGATGAATTCCTATGCTTTTGCTGAGCTGTATTTTATGAAAGGCTTGTATTCTATCCACTTGGTAAACTTGTCGATGGCCACGAATAGGTATTCAAATCTGCCTTTTGACTTCTTGAGAGGTTCGACTTGATCGAGCCCCCAGCATGAGAAAGGCCATGCTGGTGGGATGCATATTAGATTGTGAGTTGGTACGTGTGCTTGTCTTGTGAACATTTGACAATTTTTGCGATGTCGACTAGTTCTTCTGCGTCTCTCAAGATGCGTGTGGGCCAAGTAGAATCCGGATCGAAAAGCTTTATTGACAAGTGTTCTTGAAGAGACGTGGTTCTGTGGGGATTGCTCCCGGGTATCCTCGGCCGAGGGGCTGGGCCGTCCGGTCGGCAAAGGCCCGGCTTGAGAAGACCATGCCGAGCGCTACCGGAGGAAGACCGTGGAGTAAGGCGCAAGACTCGGCATGCGAGATATGATTCGCCTAGATCATCGGGCGTCGGTTTCCTTGAACCTAGGATTTCTGGTCGGTTTGGCCGTGTGCCCGATCGAGGGAAAGTAAGATTAGATTGATCTTGTAACCACCCCCCCGACTATATAAAGGCGGGCGGGGACCCCCCCAAGGCAGTTGTTCCCGATCATAATCCACAACGAGAACACGGGACTAGGGTTTTACGTCACCTCGGCGGCTGAACTGTCTAAACCCGTGTCTCGTGTTACTTTCTTGCTCTTGATCTCGCGCACCTCACCACCCTCGATCTCATCTACTACCTCGGGCACCCCCAAGGTAGGGCTGCCGACCGATATATATCGTCGGCGGTGGCGCGCCCGAGTAGGGGTGTGCGTTTCGGATCCGTCGGCCGAGCAAGATGGTTACTCCTTCCACCGTCGCTCTCTCCGCCCCGCGTCGGGCATGACCTTCACCGTCGGATCCATCACGTGGACCGTCGCCGCCCGAGCACGATGGCGGGGAGAGCGGCCAACCCCGGGTCCCATCCAATGGAACCGGGCATGCGTCGGCCCCGGCCGACCCGAGCCAGCGCCTCAAGCGAGGCCACGGCGATCCTCCCCCGAAGGGCGGCAGCTGCAGCGCCCCCCGTCGGGAGAGGAACCCCGTCAACTCCGGCGACCTGATTGAGCTCATCGGCCAGGGTCGGTGGAGGCATCTGTAGTGCATCGAACTTCGCCCGAAAACACGCTTCATGAGCGGCTTTAGCGAGCACCCACCCGTCGGACCGGGATGGCAACCCAGCGTCGCCGCCGGGCACCACGCCCGATCCGACCACCCGCCGCCGAGGCCATCGGCCATCCGGTGAGCCCACTGGACTGGGCGTCCCATCGCGGCCAGCGGACGACCCACCGGGTTTGGGCCGGTGGTTACAGGGAGATTTCCTCCGGCACCCAAACCACTCGGCGGGGCGCCATCGCGGTACATCCCGGAGGAACAGATCTACAACCATGGTGGCATCACCCCGACCGCAAGGTCCCGCGGGTACCCACCGGGGAAGTAGCACGGCGACAACTTCGCCCAACCATCACCGGTCGACACCCCATCGCCGGGCCGTTAACATGAATACAGCTCCACTGGCGGAGAACGGCGAGTCACTCCACACCATCACGGAGGAGCAGCCCGGTTCCGACTCCGATGCCTCTCCCGAGATCCGATCTAGATACATCAATCGTTGTCGGTGGGCGGAACCCTCCAAATAAATTACACCCCTCCCGGTATACCCGGCGCGAGATCTTCATGCTCGGCGGTCTCGCCGGGCGAGGACCACCGGCCGGCCGAGCGACAGATGGACATCGCGCCCGACCGCGAGGCGCGCAACGCCCGATCGAGCCGAACGCCGTGTGGCTTCACGAGGAACGAGGCAGCGTCTCCTCGGAGATGCGGCCGGCCGGGGCGTCACCTCTGAGGAACTTGGCGGGGAAGTTTGTCTACATCGGCGAACAAATCGTAGCGCCAACCCCGGCGCCAACCTCGCCGTCGCCGCCAACGAACTTCGAGGCACTCGCCCCGACCCCTCGGGTAAACCGGGCTAAAGCTTTTTATCAAGGCTGCTCAAGTGCGGTGAGAGCAGGCTACGGGAGATGCCGTCCGGATCCTCCACCTCGGGTCAAGCCGCCATCGATCGGGAAGATCCCGAGCGGTCCCGCCCGTCGCACAATGGCGGGGAGGTAAGCGCAACCGCGGCGAGCGGGGCGGCAACAACCCGCCCGGACCAACCATCAACCGGCCACCCGCCGGCGCCCGCGCGTTCATCAATGCTTTGGGCGTGATGCCCGCGCCATCATCGGCGCCCGAGCGGCGGGCGCCTACAACGCCCGAGATGGAAGCGCCGCCCGTCGTTTGACGCCCGAGCACGGGGCTCCGACCGCAGCGGCGCCCGGTGTCGAGGGCCCCAAGCCCCTCTCGGCACGGCTGCGGTCCCATCGGTGGCCCGATCACTTCCGGATCCCGGGCGGTGGAGCCCTACGGCGGCAAGGCTAACCCCGGCGGTGGCTCCAAGCGTCGCCCGTAGCGATCGGCGCCGCGGGGAGCGGAAGACACGATGGCAAACTACTTGCTGTCATGCTGGCCTCCCAGTCCCGAATCGGGTTCCGCGGGATTGGAAGAGAACTCCATCGACAAGCGGGCACGACTCGGAAGCTCTTCGTGGACAACTACATGGCCACGTGTGATCGCCAAGCCACGCGCCCACGATCTCGAAAGGTTGGCGCAACGTCCCAACGAGGCGCTCCGGCAATACATTCGCCGCTTCTCCACGCTGCGCACCCCGCGTCGCCAACGTCAATGACACCGGCGTCATCACGGCCTTCATCCGAGGCCTTACATACAACAACTCCTGGCGGCGAAGCTCCACGAAAACGCCCGAAAACAATCGGCGAGCTGATGAAAACCGCCCGACGCCTACGCCTGGGGAGAGGAGGCCGAAGGGGCACCACGGAGACCTCGTCGCGGGGAAGAGGCCCATGCCCCCCCCTCCTCCGCCGCCCGGGGCTCCTCGGCCCAACGATCGCAACACCGACCCGGAGGGATCGAAGGCGGATCATCGCCACGACAACCGCGACCGCTCGGACCCGATACCGGGGCCGCCCGGCCCGGCGTGAACAACGTCAAGTCACGGGTCAAGCGAAACCTCGGCGCCGAGTTCGACAAAGTCTGGATCAGCCGTGCCCGATCCACAAGAATGCGGCGCACACCATGCGCCAATGCTACGGGCTCGGCAAAGTTTTCGGGGAAGAAGACATGAAGCGCCAACGCCGCCGTGGCGGCGACAAAAACGGCGGCGACAAAGAAGATGACCGAAACCAGGCGGTGCCGTACCAAACACCGTCAAGAGCGTGGCCACGATCTGCGGTGGAGCCACGCAATGGAAAGCAAGAGGAGCAAGAAGGCGGCCGCCCGGGAGGGTCATGGCGGTCTCAGGCGAAAACTATCGCCGACCCGCCTTCACGCCATGGTCCGACCAGCCCATCACCTTGGCGGGGAAGACCGGTGGTCGGACATACCATACCGGGCGTTTCCCCACGGTCCTCGACCCGGTGATCGGCAACGTCCACTTCAAGCGTGTCCTCATCGGCGGCGGGAGCTCCTTGAACATACTCTTCCCAAAGTCGCTCAGGGAACTTCGGCATCCCGAAAGAGGCCTTCTGACCCGGCCGAATCTCCGTTACGGGGCATCATCCCGGACAAGCCATCGGGCCGCTCGGCCAAGTGACCTGCCCGATGCAGTTTGGCACCCGGGCCGGTTCCGTAAGGAAAACCTCTTTTTCTCGTCGCGGACTTCGACCGCGGCCCATCATGCCATCTTGGGGCCCCGGCCCTGCACAAGTTTATGGCGGTCCCTCACTCGCCTACCTCGTGATGAAGATGCCGGCTCACGGTGGTGTGCTCACCCTCAGCGCCGACTGAGGCATGCCCACGCTTGCGAGCAAAAAAACTACATCATCAACGAGACCGCCCGGCCTCGGCTGCCAAGATGATCTGGCGTGCCTCGCCGACTCCAAAGAAGTGCCGCCGGAAGACCGGGAGATCCCGGTCAATGAACCACCGCGCTCCTCCATCAAAAACAAGGAGACCAAGGTCATCGACTTGGGCACGGGTGACCCCTCAAGGTCACTCGGATCGGGCGCCAACCTCGACCCCAAATAGGAAGGCAGCGCGTCGGCTTCCTCCGGGACAACGTGGGCGTGTTCGCATGGAAACCTGCGGACATGCCCGGAGTACCGAGGAAGTATGCCGAGCACGCCACGAAGGTCTCATCCTCCGCCAAGCCGGTCAAGCGAAAGCTCCGCCCGATTCGCCGGACAAGAAAAGAGGCTATTAGGGTAGAAATCAACCGGCTCTTAGCCGCCGGTTTTATCAAAGAAGTGTATCACGCCGAGTGGGCGGCAAACCCGGTCCTCGTCCGCCAAAAAGCAATAAAGAATGGCGAATGTGCGTTGATTACACCGATCTTAACAAACAACGCCCTAAAGACCCGTTCACTCTCCCTCGCATCGGCAGGTCGTAGATTCCACCGCCCGGCTGCGAACTCCTCTCGTTTCTTGGCTGCTATTCCGGGTATCACCGGATCGCCCTAAAGGAGTCCGACCCGGTCAAGGCGGCCTTCATAACTCCATTCGGCGCCTATTGCTACACGCGATGTCCTTCGGCCTAAAGAATCTTTGGGGCGGCGTACCCGGCCGGACAATTCAAGCATGCACGAAGGATCGGATAGGCATCAACGTCGAGGCCTACGTCGGCGACGTTGTGGTAAAATCTAAAACCGCCGATAGCTTAATCGCCGACCTTGACCAAACATTCAAAAGTCTCAGAGTGTATCGATGGAAACTCAATCCAAACAAGTGCATTTTCGGAGCTTCCTCGGGAATCCTGCTCGGGGAATACGGTCGGCGACCACGGTATCGAACCAAACCCGAGAAGGTGTCGGCCATAACCAAAATGTTGCCGCCAACCAATATCAAGGAAGTCTGAAGCTTCGCCCGGTTGCTTGGCGACCCTAAGTCGATACATCTCCAAGCTAGGAGAGGGGCCATGCCTTTCTTCCGCTTACTCCGGCGTCAGACAAGTTTGTTTGGACTCCGGAGGCTGACGAGGCATTCAAGGAGCTCAAGGTCTTCTTGGCGACGCCCCCCAATCTTAACGGCTCCGCTACCGGCGAGGATCTCCTCCTTTACATCGCGAGCAACGAATCGGGTGGTCTCCACGGCGGTCGTCGTCGGCGTGACGAACCGGGCATGCATTCAAGGTGCGGCGCCCGGGTCTACTACATAAGCGAGGTCTGAACAAGTCCAAAACTCGTTACCCGCAAATACAAAAAGCTCATCTACGCCGTCCCTGCGGCGTCACGTAAAGGTGAACCACTACTTCCGATCTCACAAGATAACGGTGGTGTCCCATTACCCGATCGGCGACATCATAAAGAACAAGGAAGTCGGCGGGAGAGTCGCCAAATGGGCGATTGAAATCGGCGCATACACCGTCGAATACGCGAGCCGCCCGACGATATAAAATCGGGCGCTCGCCGACTTCATCGCCCGAGTGGGCGGACATGCGGGAACCCGTCCCACCTGAGCACCCCCAAAGACTGAAGATGTACTTTGACGGTGCGCTAAATGTGGCGGTCTTTGGTGCGAGGGGTCGTACTTGTATCTCAAGCGGCGAGGAACTCCGATCGTCTTGAGAATACATTTCAAGGCATCTAACAACGCCCGCCCAGAAATGCGAAGCGCCATTCACGGCATCAAGATTGCTATATCCACAGGGGATCAAACGCTGAAATCTTCGGCGACTTCGGCGGTTGGTCGTCAACCCGAGCAAACAAAGGCTGGTCTTGCACCAGCGAAAAATGGGCGCCCTCTTGCTCGGAAATCCGGAAACTTCGAGAACAAATTCTACGGCATTGAGTTCCACCACATCGTTCGGGAAGAAAACTTCGAGGCCCGATCGGCTCTCAAGTTAGGCTCTACGGCGACCATTCCGCCCGGGCGTATTTGCGCCGCGATCTCGACACCATCTATCGGCCAAGGCGGGCGGCGCCCAACCCGACCCGCTGCGGAGAAGGCGTCGCACTCGTCGAAGGCCAGCGACGCCAAAGACTGGCGCTCCCGTTCATCGATACCTCACCAACTCACGAGGTCCCCGGCCCCGACAAAACGAGGCGAACGTTTGATACGGCGGAGCAAGCACTACGTCCTGGTAGAGGGCTCGGCGATGCGCGAAACGCCAACGCTAACGTTACGCAAAAGTGCGTTCTGCAGCCCGAAGGCTTGAAGATACTAAAAGAAATACATCTTTGGACTACGTGGAAGCCATTGCGCCTCTCGGAACACAGTCGGCGAGCCTTCCGAGCTGGATTTTTCTTGGCCGACCGCCCCGTGGCCGGCCTTGAGAACACACAGTGCGACATTGCGAGGGATGCCGGTTCTTCGCCAAGCGACCTCACTGCCGGCCCACGCTCTAATGGCGATCCGTCGGCTGGCCGTTCGCGGTCACAGGGACTCGACCAGATCGGCCCCTTGAGCCGCACCGAGGGCAATTTTAAATACGTCTTGGTCGCCATCGACAAGTTCTCCAAGTGGATTGAGTACAAACCACTCGCCCGACTCGACAAGCAAGAAGGCCGCCCGAGTTCTTTGAGGAAATCGTTCACCGCTTTGGCATCCCGAACAGCATCATCACCGACCTCGGGTCAAACTTCACGGGAAAAGCGAGTTACGGGAGTTTTGTGAAGAGCTCCATCTTGGTCAAATATGTCTCCGTTGCGCACCCACGTGCCAACGGCCGGGCCCAGCGCGCAAAGCGGAATGATCTGGGCGCACTTAAAAGCGCCTATACGGAAGGGCGACAAGCACCGGGAAGGTGGGCTGAAGGAACTTCCACCCGGCGATCACAGGGGCTGCGCCGCCTTGATTTCGATCGAACACGGGGGTTTCCCCCTACTACATGGTATCGGGTCGGAAGCTGTCCTACGAGGGCGTCGCCTTCCGATCGCCAAAGTGGAAAACTACTCGAGGAAACCTCCGACCAAGCGTAGCGCCCGCGGCGTCGACCGTGCGGAAAGAAGAAACGCCTAGCCGCTGCGTCCGATCGGCAAAGTACCTAGAGGGCGTCCGTCGCTATTACGACCGCAGCGTCAGGGGCGCCCTTCAGCGGTCGGCGATCTGGTCTTACGTCGCCGCCTGAGCTCCGCGGTATGCATAAGCTCTCCTCCCCCCACAGGATGGTCCCTTCATCGTCAAGGAGGTCACCCGACCGAGGGTCCTATAGGCTGGTGGAGTCGGGGCGGGCGCGATATCCCAAACTCTGGCACGCCGAGCACCTAATACGTTTTTTACGCCTAATAAGTCAAGATGAACAAAGATATGTACTCTGTTTCCCTTTGTAATCCAAATATATATATGATTTAATGTCTTTTTTGTCTTGTCTCTTTTTCTCCTCGTGCATTCATTTTTCATATGTGCTACCCACGCACTATCGCCAATAAGACCGCCCGATGCACGCACTTTAACTCAAACCGATCGGAACAACCACATTCTGGCCCAAACCTACACGTGCTAGCGGCTCGGCGCTGCGTTATGGAAAGGCCAGCGGCGGTTCCCGGGGGACCACAGTACCCTCTACAGCGCAATACAAGGAACATACCCTTAGCGCTATGAGATACTAGGAAACTTGGGCGGTCAGGCAAGGCGACAAAGTCACACCTTTGCGGGGGCATTACGGCAAACACTTTACATGCATAACAAAAATGATATTAACATCATTTACTGAGACAGCGTCTCCACCACGCAATACATAAGTTAATTCTAACGCTCTTCTCCTAGGGCGCGTCGGCCTCGGCGTCGCCGAACAGGTCCAGTCCTCCACCACCTTGGCGGCGGCATCGGAGGACTCGGCGCTCGGCTTCTCCCCGTCGGCGACCGACTTGGTCGGGCAAAACCCGCCTCGACCGGGATAACTCCACCGGGGATAGTGCGGCCGGACCAGCGCCCGGCGCGTGCCGGCGGCGGCGCGAGCCGCTCCGTGAACAAACACACGTGTTTGTTGTAGAAACGGCTTTGGCATCGCACCGAGAAGCGTGACACCGAAGGATAAGCGCTCCCGAGCACGTCGTCGTAAACCCCCCGTCCGGATCGGCGAGATTCAACGGTGGGGTCGGTGGGCGATGGTGTCCTCCATCCGCTCCTCGGCGGCTGCGAGACGCCGTTTCAAATCCGCTGGGCGCCGCCGCGCATTCTCCCGCACAAGCTAGCGGAACAAGTGTTAAAACCCGACACGGGCAATCGGGTAAACAAAGCAAAAAACGATAGCACTTACGCGTGCCTCGGACCGGGCTGCCTCCGCCGGCCCAGGTAGCCTTGGCCGCCTCACGGGTTAGCTCCTCGGCGAGCTGCTTTGAGGCTGCTGCGGCTTCGCCTTCAAGAGCTGCGGCCCGAGCACAAGTCGGCCTGAGAATACACAAGAGCGCCCGAAAAGGAAGGTAGGGGAAAAACATACCGGTCACCCGCGCCTGCAAAGTGTTTGCCAGCGCCCTTCTTCCCCGTCGGCGGCGGCGGCCGCCTCCACGAGCCGGCGTTCTCACGCTCCGGCTCTTCCACTGCCGGCGCGATCGGTCGTCGTCCTCACGAACGGCCTTGATTGCGCTCGGCGAGCCGGCCGACTCCGCCAAGCTGGTCTTCTCACGAAGAAGCCGCTCGTTGTCGGCCTTCATCTTCTAAATGGCGGCCGCCCGGCTGCTCCGGCGGCCGTGCGCCCCGCGTCTCGGCGGCACGGGCCAGCTCCTACATACATATTCGACATAAGCTGCGCAACACTATCAAGCAGACAATATGATTACTTACGAGCTCGGCGAGCAGCCTCGAGATCGGACGTCGGTTTTGGTATTCAGCGGCGGCGATCTCGTCGTCCACCACCTCCACCCGTTCACCTCGGGGGGTCGATGTAGAACGTGCGGCAAAGCCGCCGAGGCCCTCCGTGGCGCGGGCACTTCCCGCACCACCTCCTCCCGGCTCGGGCTCTGCCCGGCCACCGGTCTCCGCCGTGGCGCCACCTTTCTTTGGCGGACGGCGGGGCAGAACCTTTGGAAGCGGCCCGCCCGGCGCCCTCCCTCGCCCGGCCGGCTGCGAACAAAGGCCGCGATCTCCGCAGCCCGAACAGGGCTGGGGATTGAGCCCCCCACCGGCCCGAATGGCTGGTCGGGAGTCACCCCCGCATCGGCCGCCGAGGTGGGCTGTCTCTTAGACGACCGGTGTCATCCTCCCCCCCCCCGCGAGGTGGGTGTCGGGGTCATCCTCCCCCCGCACGGCGGGGTCCTCCTCCACGGGATCGCTGCAACACTCCTAAGCCAAACCTGGACAACACCGGGAACAAAAAAGAAACGAGTTGGTACTTACAGGTCGGACTTGGCGGTGCCGGCGGAAACGCCCGGGGGGCCTCGAGGCTGCCCGCCTCGGTCGGTCGGGTCGGCGGCACCGATGGCCGCTCGGCCGCCTTGGCGGCGCCCCTTGATCGGCATTTTCTCAAATACCCGGTCGGCCTTGAGTCGCCCGACCTTCGACGCCGGCGACGGCGGACGCTCGTCCAACGTCTCCGTGTCCTCGATCTTCGTCATCATCCGAGGATGACGGCTCGCTCCCCCCCCCCTCCTCGCCGATTCGAGCAGAGGCGAGGCGGGGGGGCACGGCCTCCCTTCTTGCGCCTCTTCGGCGCGCCTCCTCCGAGCCACCCTTCGCCCGATGGGCCCTTGGCTCGGCAGCTTGGGGGCTGCCTTCTCGGCCGTCCCCTCGTTCATCGAGTCCTCCGCAATCTTGCGGATTTCCTCCATTGATCGCCGCCCGGTCTACACCCGTCGGCCGGTGTCGTCGGGCACATCCGACACATAAGCGGCTCGATCCTGCATAAGCGGCGGCTTGAGCGGTCGGCCAATCACACACATAATACTATAACAAAGCGAAAACTCACCGCCGGTCGCGGATTGCCCAGTATGTAGGGCTTCGCATACCCGAACTCCTCGGTGGGTACCTCCGACCAAAAAACGGCGTGAGCAGCCGCAAAGAAGAACCTCCTTAGAGATCGCCTCCGTCTCTCACGCGTAAGGTCCTTGTCCCCGGGAGTACTCGTACCCGGGTGCTCGCGCTCCTTGCATGGCTGGATGCGCCGCGCAGCTGAAGGCGATAGCCACCGCCACCCCGTCGGGTTCATGGGGCGGATGATGCCGGCGGCTCCTCCACCACCGCACCATGTCGGCGGATGATGGCCGCTCGGACCCGATTGGCGTTGGCGCTCCACCACTCGTTTACCTCATTGGAGATGCGTGGAGGCGGGGTTGCTTGCGGACGACGAACCATTGGGTGTTCCATCCCTTGATGGAAGAGGCGAGGCGATCCCGAATCTTTGTTCCTCATCCCGTCCCGAAGACAAAAGATAGAGGCCACCAACCACCTTGGGTGAGCCGGCTCCGGTGAAACGCCCTCGAGGCGAGAAGAGATGGCGGAAGAGGTTGAAGTGGGGAGGAATGCCGAGAAAAGCCTCGCAAAAATGGATGAAAACAGAAAAGATGAAGAATGGAGTTGGGGTGGAGATGAATGAGCCGGATCTTGTAGTATGCAAGAAGCTTCCGGAGGAAGGGGTGCGCCGGCAGCCCGAACCAGCGGCGGAAATAATCCGCAAACACTACGAGCTCATTACCGTTCGCCGGGGTGGGGAAGGACTCACCCACGGTGGGGGCGCCCGGCCCGGCCTTGCGCCTCGTCGGGCAGCACTCCGTCGCGGACGAGCTCATCGAGGACCGCCAGCGTGCAGGTCGAAGTAGCCCACTCCACCTCCCGCGTTAGGCGGACCTCCGCGCCACGGATCTCCGCCCGCGCCCGTCTGCCCGCCGCCGCCCCAGCGGAACCACGCTTTGCCCCTTGCCGCCCGGCCATTTCGGATCTAGGTTTCGGATTAGGAGCGCCCGGTGATGTGGGAGAAAAGGTTGGTTGTGCGAGAGAAAGGCGAAGAGCGGGGGGGTTGCGAGGCGTCGAGAGGAAGGCAAAAAGTGTGGCCCGAAAGGCCATGCCCGGTCTTAAAATAGATGCATGGCACGGTGTCGGGCGCCCGCGCCCGCGTCGCTTTCGCCTTCCTTCCGTGGGAAACCGCGCCCCGCGCCCGCTCCGTGGTTATCCGCCCGGGGGAGCTGGACAGCGCGGTGTTTCCCGAAGGATGCTAGGCCCGATGGGCCGGCCCACCAGCTTCGACCGGCTGGTCGCGAGGCCCCGCACCCGGCGAAACCAAAGTTTGGACCCTAGAAGATGACAAGCGGTCTCGGGGGGACTGCCTGGTCGAAAATTCAACAACTCATACTTTGACAAATTTGATCCACGGCACCGGTCTCATGCCTCGCCTACTACCGGTCTCGGGGACTACATGGTACACGTCGCCGGGAGCGACTGGCGTGGTACCACGGGACCCGTATCTTGGGAGATCTTTCTTTTTTTTTTTTTTTCTCTTGAGCAGCTCGCGTCTCCACGGCAGTGGGACCTCTGCGTTCCTCTCAACCGCGGCGACATTTGTGTGTTCCACCCTTGCATTTCCGCCTCCCTCCCGGCACCGTACCGGTCGGCCTCGGCGACGCCGACCGCCACGACTTCGTCGGATCCGTTGATCGACTTTCGCACCGCCCGAACACCGGTCGGAAGAACTGCCGGCATCAAGGAAGACGCTGAATGGTTCCCAACCTTGGGTTGAGACACGCAAAAGCTGCTCGGGGACTAGGCGTGGGGATTGCTCCCCGGGTATCCTCGGCCGAGGGCCTGGGCCGTCCGGTCGGCAAAGGCCCGGCCCGAGAAGACCATGCCGGCGCTACCGGAAGACCGTGGAGTAAGGCGCAAGACTCGGCATGCGGAGATATGATTCGCCTAGATCATCGGGCGTCGGTTTCCTTGAACCTAGGATTTCTGGTCGGTTTGGCGTGTGCCGATCGGGGAAAGCAAGATTAGATTGATCTTGTAACCCCGCCCCCCGACTATATAAGGCGGGCGGGGACCCCCTCAAAGCAGATTGTTCCCGATCATAATCCACAACCAGAACACGGGACTAGGGTTTTCGTCACCTCGGCGGCCTGAACCTGTCTAAACCCGTGTCTCGTGTTACTTTCTTGCTCTTGATCTCGCGCACCTCACCACCCTCGATCTCATCTACTACCTCGGGCACCCCCCAAGGTAGGCTGCCGACCAGATATCGTCGACAGTTCCCGCAGCATCCAGAGTGCATTTCTAATAAGATTTCCTTCCCTTGTGATGTTGGAACACATTTTAAGAGAACTCCTGATGATGCTGCTCTTTTGTAGAGGTTGTTTCTGACTAAGACGTAGTTTTTGCTTCTTCGGATGATCCTAGTTGATTCTGTTTTTTGTTTTTGGTAGCTTGTTTTCTTTGATGTATTCGATGAATGTTTCCCATGCTCACTTTGTCCTCACTCATGCGCACTTTGTCCTCACTCATACTACCCTCACAGACCTACACTTCTGGCCTTTTTTTCACAAGACTTTGTCCTCACTCATGCGCACCGAAACAAATTCCCTGGTCGGTCACCCATCATTACTCCAGGCCAAGCACGCTTAACCCTAGAGTTCTTTTTCGAGATGAGCTTCCCGGAAAAGAAGTTGCAACTTATTGATATGAGTATCATATTAATCCTATTAAGCCCCGGACCGGGGTGTTACACCTCCCTGTCCAACCGCCACAGTTAATAAAACCATACCACCACGCAAAATCATTTCGGTAATAGTGTGTCCATGTTTTTTTCCAACTGCTATCAACAGTGCAAAAGCTTTTACGGCAATAAGCTTTCTGGCTAAAGTCTCGCCGGACTATTCGGCAAACAACCACATGCTAGCTTCTACTTTTACGGTTGAGGAAGCAAATTCACCGTATCTCATCTGACGAGAGAGCCTCGCGCCAACGAATATTAGTGTTGCGGATGCGGATGCCTGGACGGAATATTACTACTGCAGATGTGTGGATGGTAGAATTATTAGGCCTTGTTTGGCTGCACTTAAATACACTTCAATACCTACGGTTTTAAGGGGATTGAAGTGTAATTTAGTTCAAAATACACCTCAATCTCCTCAAAACCGTAGGGATTGGAGTGTATTTAGGTGCAGTCAAACAAGGCCTTGCGGTAAAACTGGAATGCGCTAATACTTGCGGAGCTGAAAAGGACCGACGCGTTAAATAGCTATTGACCGTGCTGCACGGTGAATAGCGGGACCCTATATATAGAGAGAGGAGCTCGAAGTTTGGGTTTTCAGTTTCCACCTAAAAATAGCTAGGTGTATGTTTCGTGTTCGATCCATTATTTGCTTACACAATAGAGCACTAACACACACTCAAACACAGACTAAAATATGTAGGACAGGACACACACTCTTGTGTGGTAAATAGCTAAAAAAAGGGAAACATGCACACCGACGCGGAGCTAGGGTGGGATGATGCATCACGGACGGTGCAGGTGCAGACGACTCGATTATCTTGCATCACGACAGCCGCCTCTGGGAACCAGGCGAGCCCGGAGCGGCTTCGCCATGACGACGGTGAGCTGAGCCTCCTCGGAGACGACATCAACGTCGCCCGGTTGCACCTCCTTCCACTCGAAGCTGGCTACGAGGTTGGCGACGAAGTACTCGAGGATGAGGAGAGCAATCCCTCGTCCCGGGCAGATCCTTCTGCCGGCCCCAAAGGGTATCATCTTGAGCTCCTTGCTGCCGGTGATGTCCAGCCCCTCGGCTTCGCCGCCGCGCAGGAACCTCTCCGGCATGAACAGCTTTGGACGGTCCCACGTGGTGTCGTCCATGCCCAAGTCGTACAGCAAGAAGTTGAGCGACGGGCCCTTGGGAATCACGTAGCCACCGACCTCCACGTCCTCCCTGGCGGTGCGTGGCGGCATCATGTGCCCCGGCGGGTGGCGCCGGAGGCCCTCCAGCACCACCGCTTTCAGGTAAGGCATCTTGTGGAGGTCCTCCTCCGGGACCGGGACCGACGAACCAGTGGGGGCGGTGGCGGTGGCGGTGGCGACGATCTCCTTGTAAAGCTTGTCCTGGACGCCCGGGTTCTTGACTAGCTCAGCCATGATCCACTCCAGCGCCGTCGGAGGTAGATCTGGGCCAACGATGAGGACCTCCATGCACAGACTTGCTATCTCGAGGTCTGTGAGATGGCGTCCGCCGTCTTGTTCGTCGTCGAGCCTGAGGTCCAGCAACGAGTCAACATAGCAGTGCGGCAACAGCAACGAACCTGCAGCTGTGGTGTCTGCCTCCTCCTGCTCCTGCTTCTTCCTGCGGCGGCGCTCTCTCCGCGCCTGGATCAATGGCAGGCAATAGACGGTTTCGAGCTTGTGGCGCTTGGCGTCATTAGACTTCACAAGGCCACGGAAGAGTCGCGTGGTGATCGCGGGGAGGAACATGAATATCACCATCCCCATCCCCGCCTCGGCGCCGTGGAGGATGAAGTCGCGTAGCGCGACGGCGACGCTGTCCACAGACGAGTCGTCGAGGACCTCGCCGAAGCACATGGCGATGAAGAGGCTGGCCATGGCGTGCTGGAACGCGTCCCTGCACACCACTGCGCCCGCCTCTGCCCCTGCCTCCGCCTCCGCCTCCGCCTGCTGCTTCAGCTTCCGGATGAGGTCGGCAAGCGGCCGCTCCCGCGACGGCGCCATCTGCCGGAGCCGGGCGGGGCTCGCAACCTCCGCCGCGAAGTTCCGGCGAAGAATGCTCCACCGTGGGCCGTAGCTGCACACGTGCATGCTGAAAGCGCCGAAGTTACCGAACTTGTCTGTGGATATCAGCAGCGGCGAGCGGTCGGCCACCGCGGCTCCACGCTCCACGAGCAAGGCATACGCCAGGCGGCGGTCCGCCACGTGCACCTGCGCAGAGGAACCCAGGCGGACCGACAGCAGCGGGCCAAAGCGCGAGTGCAGGCGTCGCAGGATGTCCAGCATGCCCATGCCGTTGCGCAGCGCTAGCCATGCCAGGTTCCCGACGATGGGGAAGATGGCCGGCCCTGGTGGCGCGCGTCGCTGCCGCCGGCGCTTGGCACTGGTGGCATTGCAGAGGAACACGAAGCTGCAGGCAGCAGCCAGTACAATGATAAGCCACGTCCAGGTGAGCTCCATTATTATTACTACCTTATATTAGCTGATGCTAGCTGCTAGCTGCTGTGTCTAAACTCTATATCGAATAATCCTGCTATTTATAGACTGTTTGTATCACCCCTTGTCCTTCCACTAGCTACGCCTGCTACCTTATTCCTTGCATTGTACCTTACCTTAGCCTTTAAGCAACATATAAGTATGCCATAGTCGTCGTTAATCCTCGTCTAGAGTCGGACACTAATTGCTTGTACCATAGTCATGGAAACCATGTTTATCAATCGTCTTAATTAATCACACGCTTTTCCAGCGGTACCCCGAGTGAAGTTACGGAATTAATCATCCAATAGAACAAATAATAAACATCAACACTTCCAAATTGCAAATCCATCGGTGGAATCATATCTTTGGGGAAATTAACTAAACATGACCATAGGTGCCGCCGGTCACTACTGGAGAAATAGTCTTTGCTGAGTGTCAATTTCTTTGCCGAGAGCCAAATAAAAAACGCTCGGCAAAGAAAAGCACTCGGCAAAGAAGCTCTTTGCTGAGTGGCAAATAAAGACACTCGGCAAAGGCGCTTCTTTGCCGAGTGCCAAAAAGACACTCGGCAAAGGCGCTTCTTTGCCGAGTTCCAAAAAAAAGACACTCGCTAAAGAGCTTCTTTGCCGAAATGCCGAAAAAAACACTTGGCAAAAAAGAGCCTTTTGCCGAGTGTCTTTTTTTTGGCACTTTCGGCAGAAGCTCTTTTGTCGAAAGTGTCTTTTTTTTAACACTAGGCAAAGAATTTTTCAAACCCTAAACCCTAAACCCTTCTTTTCCAGCGGTACCCCGAGCGAAGTTACGGAATTAATCATCCAATAGAACAAATAATAAACATCAACACATAGTTAACTAGAATTAGATCACATTCCAAATTGCAAATCCATCGGTGGAATCATATCTTTGGGGAAATTAACTAAACATGACCGTAGGTGCCGACGATATTATGTTCCCATACGTTATCATGCTCCCTCTCTCCTGAAATATAAGGAATTCAAGTAATTTTAGGATATATTAGTATGTAATAAGATAAATGATACATATAGCCCTCCCTGATTACTATACTTGGGCTGGCGGTGATAGATAATAATGGTAGGTATATATGCTTGTGATTACTGCTCTCTGTAGTATTTGTTCACCTAGAATAATAGCTTAGCATATATATTTGGTACGGTATAAATTTTGAACTCCCATTTCCTTACATTTACGGACGGAGGGAGCATATTATCAATTTGTTAACCTTGCGAATTACTACTATTGAACCATCCGTTGACTTGGGTTTGGATCCATGCATATATTTACGATTAGATTTATAACATTATATTATCTCTCCCGGTGAGAGGAAAATCAACATTATGTGACAAGAGGAGAATCAAACACTGTGCACGTCGATGAGATCGATTTGCTCATATATCTCCGGCAGAGATGATGCCCCATATCCATCCCCTTCTCCACGGTTATTGGATTCGTTCCACCTAACCTAACTAAATGGCATCCCCTCTTCATATCTGATTCTGTATGGGGATCATTTTTCTCTCTCTTATAATACAAAGAAGCACAGTTCTTATGTGTTTTTGAAAAAAAATGGCACAGTTAAGAACAATGGTCCATAGATCAGTGGTGGTAGAGATTATCATTACCGTTCTAAGTTCAGTTTTTCATCCCATAGTTTTCACGACGTCACATTAATTGGTAAATGAGGATGAAACAGACTTTGTCAGTCTCAGTGCACACTTTCATTTCACTGTCCTATAGGCTACTTGAAACATTTAATTCTAGCAAGGTGCTATGATCAATTGTGTCGGGCGATCTGTGTAGTCATTTTATGTTTTTGTAATAAGAACTAGAATATTAGAATATCACACTTTCTCACACAACATATAATTTATTTTATTATTTATTATTTATTATTTATTTATTTATTTATTATTATTATTATTATTGTTGTTGTTGTTGTTGTTGTTGTTGTTGACGACTTGTAATCGAGAGAGAGACAAATAAAAAAGAATGTAGAAAGATAAAAAGAATAAAAAAGTTGGAGAAAGATGAAACCCCCAGAACACAAAGATTTGGGGCTGAAAAGGCTCATCACGTGAAACTAAAAAGGCTTCCGCATCAGAAACTTAACGGCGGCAGTGCCACATCCATTTGGAGAATGAACAGATAGCTCATTTCGTGGCCATGAAACTCTAATTTTCTCATAGTAGATTTTGCTGACATGCCACTTCATTTAGTACAAACTCCCATGATCTCCGTACACTAAGTACAGGAATGTTTTGTGCAGGCGGTGGCCAACCAGTGGGAGAGGCCAGTGAAAATGACCCATTTCCACTTGGCGGTTATTTGAGAACCGCCAAGTAGAAATTAATTTCTACAGGCGGTCGCTGCCTAGAAAAACGCGAAAAAATAGCAAAATAATATTTTTAAAACAGCAAAAATATTTTTGAAACCGGAGGAGGCACCCACCCGCCCGTCTCCGTCGTAAGTTATCAACTACAAAGTTTCATAACTTTTCGAGGTCTACAACTTTTTATTTTGAAAGTTTCTTTATCCGAGGAAGTTTGAAAAACTTAAAAAATTAATTTCAAACTATTTCTACTGGCGGATTTCTTAAGAAACCGCCAGTAGAAATATGATTTCTTGGCGGTTCCTTAAAAAATCCGCCCAAGAAATATACGATTTCTACTGGCGGTTCTTTAGAAAATCGCCAGTAGAAATTGTATTTCTACTTGTGGTTCCTTAAGAAAAACCACCTGTAGAAATAGAGCCGATTTCTACCGGCTGTTCTCAAGAGAAACCGCCAAGTACAAATGAAACACTAGTGTCAAGAAAAAATAGTTTATGTACTAGTGGTATTGAGACTGGTCTAATACTAAGAGTGGCACAAGTGATTAAGAAAGGTTTATTATTAGTACATGCATGGTTGACCTACTATTTTGTATAGAAATTGGCTCAATAATAGTTAGCTAATGTGGCGTCACATAGCTATCACACGTGCTTGGCGTGTTCGTTGTCCATGTTGCTCGTTGATATTAGGTGGCCGTTCACGATCACGAGAGGAATCCAATCTTGAGAACGATGACACTTGATTATCAATTAAAGAATTAATTAAATAGCTTATATTTATTAGAACATCATCTGAACTTGATTATCAATTAAGGAATTAATTAAATAGAACATCTGATATGTATATACATAGGAAGCATCTAATTTGTACGATCCATAGAGGCAGGCAGTGTACAGACGCAGAAAAATAGGGCAAGTCCATCCAGCATCTGAGATACGGATCATCTAATTTTATTTTCTTCGTGCCACAAGTATGCATGTTTGCACTCCGGCCGTTTCATCATTCGTGCGACTCGCATTGTTGATTTGGCGGGTTTATCTGCAATGGTGTGATTCCAGCCATCAGATATTAGCGATTACCGAGATGCCAAACAACTTGCCCCTTGCATGGACAACAAAAAAAAGTGTGTGTGTGTGTGAGAGAGAGAGAGAGAGAGAGCTCTTCTTAGGCTCTTTGCCTCCGCAAGAGTATCTCCGAGCTTGTATATAACTGTATAATACCTTCTTTTTATCTCTCTTGTGTCCCCTACATACTTCAATAGTTTTTCATGAAAAACAACCATACAAACATTTAGAGATCCATGAACCTGCGGCACATACATGTGGAGAGCGAGAAAAAGGTTTAGATAGCTAAAAAATGAAGGTAGTAAAACATCAATTTTCAATTGAGATTACTTCAAGAAAGTAGGATAAAACACGATATGCATGCCATGGTGATATCACCTTACAGCTAATTTGGTAAATTAAACTCTTGAAACTACCAGCGGCAGCTTCCCGCTCGGTCGCTCCCCAGCTAATCGGAATTATTTGAGGCGTTTGGTGGGCAGCAAACTTTCCCTGCTCCCTCATCACGTAGTAGTGCAGCAAAAGAGGCGGAGTGTCCCCATCACGTAGTAGTGCAGCTTTTTTTTTTTTTTGTCATAACTTTAACCTGCTTCTAGAGAAATATCGAAAAGAAAAAAACGGATGAATTGCATTGGCCTGTTGTTGCAAGCTGTACGGCTAGTATATAAGATAGAGACAGATCGACAAAAAAGGAGCATCATGGTCTAGTACTAGTAGTTGACTTGGCCTTGGATAAATGGATCTCATTATATATATATATATATATATATATATATATATATATATATGGCAACACTATTGGAAGCCTAGGGCTTCCTATAGGTTTAAGGGAAGCCCCAGCCAACCCCCACCAACCCAGTCCACCGGTCCAGACCACCCCCCGGACGGTAGCGGCCGGGTGCGTGTCGGTGGTCCCGGCGGACGCGTGAAGTGGGCGACGAGCGTGTGGGCGCGTGGGCGGGGCCCAGGGGGACGCGTGTCGCGCCTGCGGCTGTCCCCCCGACGGGCGCGTGGTTGTAGCGCTTGCCCCCCCAGCGAAGCGGGGAGCATACGAACCCACAGAACGATGTTTTTGGCAGTAACCATTGATACTAACATATGTTTGGATGCATACAGGTAGGGATTCATACTAACATGTGTTTGGATGCATACAAAAGTGCATACAAACAAGCTTTAGGTGTGTACAAACCTTTTGTGCGGTCCATATAATATCATCACTGGACTCGCGTGCATAAAAACCGTTATTCTGCTGCATACCAACCATTATGGAGAGTGCGTATCTTTCAGTGCAAACAAACCCAGCTGTAGTCATGATGCATACAATCCATGCGTCTCCGCTATTTGTGAGATTACGGAGAGCCCACTAGGGGGGATGTTTTCATAGTTAGGGGAAGGTGCATACAACCCTAACTGAGTCTTCCCTCTAGGGGTGGTTCAGTCCGAGAGTGTGCCAGGACCACCAGCCACACTTGCCAACTAGGGGGGAAAGTTTTCATAGTTAGGGGAAAGTGCATACAACCCAAACTAAGCATTCACTCTATCGGTGGTTCAGTCTGAGAGCGTGCCAGGACCACCAACCATACTTGCCCACTAGGGGGGATGTTTTCATACTTAGGGAAAAGTACATACAACCCTAACTAAGTCTTCCCTCTTGGGGTGGTTCAGTACGAGAGCGTGCCAGGACCACCAAACACACTTGTCCATTAGGGGGGATGTTTTCATAGTTAGGGGAAAGTGCATACAACCCTAACTGAGCCTTCACTCTATCGGTGGTTCAGTCTGAGAGCGTGCCAGGACCACCAACCATTCTTGCCCACTAGGGGGGATGTTTTCATACTTAGGGGAAAGTGTATACAACCCTAACTGAGTCTTCCCTCTAGGGGTGGTTCAGTCGGAGAGCATGTCAGGACCACCAGCCACAATTGCCCAATAGGGGGGGATGTTTTCATGTTTAGGGGAAGGTGCATACAACCATAACTGTGTCTTCCCTCTAGGGGTGGTTCAGTCCGAGAGCATGCCAGGACGACCAACCACACTTGCCAACTAGGGGGGATGTTTTCATAGTTAGGGAAAAGTGAATACAACCCTAACTGAGTCTTCCCTCTAGTGGTGGTTCAGTCGGAGAGCGTGCCAGGACCACCAACCACACTTTCCCAGTAGGGGGGATGTTTCATAGTTAGGGAAAAGTGCATAAAACCCTAACTGAGTCTTTCCCTCTAGGGGTGGTTCAGTACAAGAGCGTGCCAGGACCACCAGCCAACTTGCCCACTAGTAGGGGGGTGTTTTCATAGTTAGGGGAAGTGCATACAACCCTAACTGAGCCTTCACTCTATCAGTGGTTCAGTCTGAGAGCGTGCCAGGACCACCAGCCATACTTGCCCACTAGGGGGGTTTGTTTCCATGCTTAGGGGAAAGTGTATACAACCCTAACTGAGCCTTCTCTCTAGCGGTGATTCATTCTGAGAGCGTGCCAGGACCACCAGCCACATTTGCCCACTAAAGGGGATGTTTTCATGTTTAGGGGAAGGTGCATACAACCATAACAGTGTCTTTCCTCTAGGGGTGGTCCAGTCCGAGAGCATGCCAGGACGACCAACCACACTTGCCAACTAGGGGGGATGTTTTCATAGTTAGGGAAAAGTGCATACAACCCAAACTGAGTCTTTCCTCTAGTGGTGGTTCAGTCAGAGAGCGTGCCAGGACCACCAACCACACTTGCCCACTAGGGGGATGTTTTCATAGTTAGGGGAAAGTGCATACAACCCTAACTCAGCCTTCACTCTATCGGTGGTTCAGTCTGAGAGCGTGCCAGGACCACCAGCCATACTTGCCCACTAGGGGGGATGTTTCCATACTTAGGGGAAAAGTGTATACAACCCTAACTGAGCCTTCTCTCTAGCGGTGATTCATTTTGAGAGCGTGCTAGGACCGCCAGCCACACTTGCCCACTAGGGGGGATGTTTTCATAGTTAGGGGAAGGTGCATACAACCCTAACTGAGTCTTCCCTCTAGGGTGGTTCAGTCCGAGAGCGTGCCAGGACCACCAGCCACACTTGCCAACTGGGGGGATGTTTTCATAGTTAGGGAAAAGTGCATGCATACAACCCTAACTGAGTCTTCCCTCTAGTGGTGGTTGAGTCGGAGAGCGTGCCAGGACCACCAACCACACTTGCCCACTAGGGGGATGTTTTCATAGGTAGGGAAAAGTGCATAAAACCCTAACTGAGTCTTTCCCTCTAGGGGTGGTTCAGTACAAGAGCGTGCTAGGACCACCAGCCACACTTGCCCACTAGGGGGGATGTTTTCATAGTTAGGGGAAAGTGCATACAACCCTAACGGAGCCTTCACTCTATTGGTGGTTCAATCTGAGAGCGTGCCAGGACCACCAGCCATACTTGCCCACTAGGGGGATGTTTCCATACTTAGGGGAAAAGTGTATACAACCCTAACTGAGCCTTCTCTCTAGCGGTGATTCATTCCAAGAGCGTGCCAGGACCACCAGCCACACTTGCCCACTAGGGGGGGATGTTTTCATAGTTAGGGGAAGGTGCATACAACCCTAACGGAGCCTTCACTCTATTGGTGGTTCAATCTGAGAGCGTGCCAGGACCACCAGCCATACTTGCCCACTAGGGGGATGTTTCCATACTTAGGGGAAAAGTGTATACAACCCTAACTGAGCCTTCTCTCTAGCGGTGATTCATTCCAAGAGCGTGCCAGGACCACCAGCCATACTTGCCCACTAGGGGGGATGTTTTCATAGTTAGGGGAAGGTGCATACAACCCTAACTGAGTCTTTCCTCTAGGGGTGGTTCAGTCCGAGAGCGTGCCAGGACCACCAGCCACACTTGCCCACTAGGGGGGGATGTTTTCATAGTTAGGAAAAAGTGCATACAACCCTAACTGAGTCTTCCCTCTAGTGGTGGTTCAGTCGGAGAGCGCGCCAGGACCACCAGCCACACTTGCCCACTAGGGGGATGTTTTCATACTTAGGGGAAAGTGCATACAACCCTAACTGAGCCTTCACTCTATCGGTGGTTCAGTCTGAGAGCATGCCAGGACCACCAGCCATACTTGACCACTAGGGGGGATGTTTCCATACTTAGGGGAAAAGTGTATACAACCCTAACTGAGCCTTCTCTCTAGCGTGATTCATTTCGAGAGCGTGCCAGGACCACCAGCCACACTTGCCCACTAGGGGGGACATTTTCATAGTTAGGGGAAGGTGCATACAACCCTAACTAAGTCTTCCTTCTAGGGGTGGTTCAGTCCGAGAGCGTGCTAGGACCACCAGCCACAGTTGCCCACTAGGGGGGGATGTTTTCATAGTTAGGGGAAGGTGCATACAACCCTAACTGAGTCTTTCCTCTAGTGGTGGTTCAGTTGGAGAGCGTGCTAGGACCACCAACCACACTTGCCCACTAGGGGAGATGTTTTCATAGGTAGGGAAAAGTGCATAAAACCCTAACTGAGTCTTTCCCTCTAGGGGTGGTTCAGTACAAGAGCGTGCCAGGACCACCAGCCACACTTGCCCACAAGGGGGAATGTTTTCATAGTTAGGAGAAAGTGCATACAACCCTAACTGAGCCTTCACTCTATTGGTGGTTCAGTCTGAGAGCGTGCCAGGACCACCAGCCATACTTGCCCACTAGGGGGGATGTTTGCATACTTAGGGGAAAAGTGTATAGAACCCTAACTGACCCTTCTCTCTAGCGGTGATTCATTCCAAGAGCGTGCCAGGACCACCAGCCACACTTACCCACTAGGGGGATGTTTTCATAGTTAGGGGAAAGTGCATACAACCCTAACTGAGTCTTTCCTCTAGGGGTGGTTTAGTCCGAGAGCGTGCCAGGACCACCAGGCACACTTGCCAACTAGGGGGGATGTTTTCATAGTTAGGGAAAAGTGCATACAACCCTAACTGAGTCTTCCCTCTAGTGGTGGTTCAATCGGAGAGCGTGCCAGGACCACCAACCACACTTGCCCACTAGGTGGGGATGTTTTTATAGGTAGGGAAAAGTGCATAAAACCCTAACTGAGTCTTTCCCTCTAGGGGTGGTTCAGTACAAGAGCGTGCCAGGACCACCAACCACACTTGCCAACTAGGGGGATGTTTTTATAGTTAGGGGAAAGTGCATACAACCCTAACTGAGCCTTCACTCTATCGGTGGTTCAGTTTGAGAGCGTGCCAGGACCACCAGCCATACTTGCCCACTATGGGGGGGATGTTTCCATACTTAGGGGAAAGTGTATACAACCCTAACTGAGCCATCTCTCTAGCGGTGATTCATTCCGAGAGCGTGCCACGACCACCAGCCACACTTGCCCACTAGGGGGAATGTTTTCATAGTTAGGGAAAAGTGCATACAACCCTAACTGAGTCTTCCCTCTAGGGTGGTTCAGTCCAAGAGCGTGCTAGGACCACCAGCCACACTTGCCCACTAGGAGGGATGTTTTCATAGTTAGGGGAAAGTGCATACAACCCTAACTGAACCTTCCCTCTAAGGGGCGATCCAGTCCGAGAGCGTGCCAGCAAGACCAGCCACACTTGCCCACTTTTAGGAAAGTGCATACAACCTTGTATCCGAAAGCGTGAAACCTAAAAACCTAGATGGTCAACGCTAAACCCTAAAACCTAGTCCCTAACCCTAAAACATAATCTCTAGTCCCTAAAACCTTGATGTGCCGGGCCCAGCATGCACACATAACTTGTTTGTATACAAAGATATAAATGAAGTTCAAGCAAACCAGATTATAAGCCTGGAACTGGTTCCATTTTTTGCGTAACATGTCTGTATGCATAGTACATTAGCCTTTTATGCGAAGTAAGACCCATTTACCAGTGGTGAACAAACTGACGGAATACGGGTACGAGAGCGGACGCGTGGCGTGTATGCGCGCGAGCACGCCGCGGCTCCGACGGCAGGCGGCGCAAGTGGGCGGCTCAGCGCGTGGGCGGGCACACGCGTGGGGCCCCAGCGTGGGCGCCCGCGCCCAGGGGACAGCGTCTGCCCGCGCACGTTAGCGACGCTGAGCAGCAGCAAGGGCGCGGGCGTCGGCCGGGCTCGGCTGGCTGGTTGGGCTGGCTGGGGCTTCCCCAACGTTATTGGAAGCCCAAGGCTCCCAATAGAGCCTATATATATATATATATATATATATAGGCTCTACAGGCTGAGTCGATATGTACTCCCTCCGTCCCTAAATGCTTATCGCTTCGCTTCCCGAGAAACAAATGCCGGCAATTTTAATAAATAATAAATATCATCAATTAGTATCATAATTAGTATCATCGGAAAGTTTAGATCTAGTTTTTTAATAAAATTATTTGGAGATATAAATATTATACATATTTTTTATAAATCAAGTCAAACTTGTGACACGTATCCCACGGCAACATCTAAATAGAGACGGAGGGAGTATATCTATGAGATGTGACTTGACAGGGCTTGTTATTGATCTCTTGTGTTGAGAATTTCACTTTCAGTTAGCGAGAGGGGTGTCCTCGTGTGGATCTTTTATTATTATTGTAGCTCCCTCGCCGATCACGCGGCCGCCCGGCCGAACATCTCCGGCATGCGCTGCCAACATCTCCGGCGGCCACGTCAACCCGGCCGTCAAATTCGGCGCGCTGCTCGCGGGCCGGATCTGCCTCGTCCGCTCCCGCTCCCTCGTCTACTGGGCCGCGTAGCTGCTCAGCGCCGTCGCCGCCACGCTCGTGCTCCGCCTGACCGTGGCGCGTACGGGAATCTGGAAGAGGGGAAGAAGGAAGACAATGTAGGTAAAAGAAAATAATTCAAATGGGGGAAGAAGAGAGATAACGTGATAGAATAAAGGAATATTTCTGGCAAGTATGAACCTAGATCGTATACGTATGTGTCAGGTGTATTCAAAATACATATCCTTCTGTATTGAAATAAAAGGTTTATGGCACAAATCTCAAGACATAAAATCCAACGGATGCATGCATAGGAGCATGTGACCTTAAGCAATGGCGGAGCCAGAAGTAAAATACAGGGGGGCCAATTTGTCAATTGAATTTATAGTACACAAGTAGCAGAGAAAATAATATCAGTACATACACAGTATACGAAATACAATTAACAACAAGATAACTAGACATAAAAATTGCTCTAAAAAGTAACTGAAGATTTTACTTGGCTGGTCACATAAGCCACCTGATAAGATCTGCCAACTGGTTTACTGTAAGAGAAAAATACTGTTTAAACGGTTGATAAGTCTGGCGTATAAGACAAGCGAACGGGACGCTTGATTGACAACAAAATATTATTCAATTAGCTACTTCTTGTAGTCATACTAGTATGTAGATAGACAAGGCTCAGACAACAAAATATTATTCAATTAGTTACTTCTTGTAGTCATACTAGTATGTAGATAGACAAGGCTCAGACAACGTAGAGTAGCAGCAAAGAAAATAGGCTACGGTGTACTAAGTGATGGGTCATTGGTAGCATGACAGAGCACACAGACATGCAGCGGCGTACTACTGAAGAGCGAGTAACATACAGACTTGCAAAGCTCAGAGACTTGTGGTCTTCAGAAAATCACGGAAGGCAAGGGGGGCCATGGCCCACTATGGCCCTCACCTGACTCCGCCAGTGCCCTTAAGGGCAAAAATACTTTTTCGACTCCTCCGCCCCTACTCTCACCTTGCCGCCGCCAGTGTCACCACAGGTTATCCTCGGCAGCATCCCACGTGTCGGCGTCCCGACCGGCTGGCCCACCCCCTTTCTTTGGCCGTCGGCCGCCTAGCTCGTTATTCTTTGAGATCTGGATAGAGTCTCGCTTCGGGGCATTTTTTCCTCCAGCAACAAGAAGGAACCAGAGTAGAGAGTGCCGACCATTGTGGAAGTTCACCACTTGCTTTGGTTTAGAATTTAGGAAGAGAAGACACCCTAAACTCTAAAGTACTAACTAAACTAGATAAAGTACTGACTAAACTAGATAGGCCCTAGCCTTCGCTATGTTAGGGTTGCGATTGTGATAATCCGGGTCAGTCGAGGCTGGTAAAGTAACTAAGTTGCAAAGAAAACCTCAGATAGACTAGCTTAGGAAATGGTGAAGCTTTAGAATTACCAAGGGATAAATTGATATGGGACTGAAACCAATTTCAATAGTTCTGAGGCATGGGAGAAGTGGATTCAATGGGGATGATCATGAGTTGACCTATAACCTCTATACCAAGATCTAGATCTTTCTATAGATACATCCTTTGATAAATTTCTATTGATCCGCTTTCAAGATCTATGAACAAGAGAGAAAAAAATATCCATGTAAAAAAAAGAGATGAATAGATAGGGCTGAGCCGATAGCAGAACTGGGTACGATGATGGGGCGAGAGAGGAAAAAAACCTTCGGGATGGATCGGAAAAAAAGTGACCTCCGGCTCAGCCCATGACTCCCTTTCCCTTCCCTTCGCATAGCTCACTCAAAATCCCCCTTTTTTCCCGGAATGCATTCGCCCGACATGACGAATCCTGCCCTCCTGTCTTTCTTTCTCATTGAATGAACCACTGCCTGGGACGCCCCTATGCCTATGAATTCAATGATTTAAGGGCCCCGGGAGGAAACTTTGGAAAGAAAGCCTACTAGTTGGTCTGGTTGTCCCCTCGGCGGCGCCGGCGGGCCTCGGTTCAATCTTGCCGATTCTACCTAGACATGGCTCAAAACGAAGGGGTAAGGCCAAGTGTTCTTAAAACTAAACTCTCAGTGCACTTCGGAGCACGCCGTTAGGTCCTTTACGAACGACGAAGGCCCCTTGGCTATACTCTAATCTTCGCCTCCGGCTGTTCTGTTCTTTCCTTTCCTTTTGGCTCGGCGGAGCTGAGCTGGGTTCCATTACACTCTGTAGGAAATGCATAGACAGTCCACGCAGCAAACCGAGGCCCTGCGTGCGCTGTACATACCGCCTATGAATAATAGGTAGCCCCACCCCAGGCAGAGTTTGTGAGTCATGTAATAGGCGACCATTTCGCGCGATTCGGGGGGCACTTGAATAAGCCGCCGGCACCTGGCTGCGTCTTTACCCCTATCCAATTTTTGGGCCAATTCCCCCTTCGTACTACCAAAAAATGAGATTCTTGCCGAATCCGAGTTTGCTGCTCCAACCATTACAAAACTAATACCTACTATGTTTAGTACTTCAGGTGCTTCTCTAGCGTATAATGTCAATCTCGTAGCGGATCAATTCCAATGAGCCTTTCAAACTAGTACTTTTTGTAATCGACTCTATAGCTTCTTCAATAAATGCTGGTTCTTCGATCAAGTTTTCAATGACTTTCTAGTCAGATCGTTCTTGCGTTTCGGATATTCAGTCTCATTCGAAGCTTTAGACAAGGGTGCTATTGAGATATTGGGCCCTTTTGGTATCTCGTACACATTTCAACGATTGGCCGAGCGAATAAGTCAACTTTAAAGTGGATCTGTTGTGCGAAGAGTGCGTTATGAGCCGAGGCCGCCTACCTGCTTTGGTTGGTGGGGGCGGCTCCTCCGTTGTGGGTAAACGGGAAACCTGACTCTATGAACCCGAGGAAAGGCTGCACAACTTCCGTAGGGTCGTTAAGACCGGAGCTTTTTGTAGTGCTAGCAGGAATGCAAGTGAATGAATTCAATCCGATCCCCTTTCAAATCGGCGAGGTAATACCTTATTGAAGTAGGGCACGCTACGACAACAACACAGGACCGACGGGGTGGGGGCTTCTTTGTCTACTTGGCGAGCCTTCACGCCCCCCCCTCAGAACTTCCCTTCTTTCATCCGTCCACGAGGCAGTCAAAAGAAAGAGAGAAAGGGGCGGCTATAACGTAGGAGTCGTGGCGGTTGTATGCCACAAGGTCCCTATAGACAAAGGGATAAGTGAATCATCACTTTTGGGCGCAGGCAGCCCTCTACCATCCATCCCATTGCATTCCTCTCATAGAGTACTGTACCGTCTCATACCAGATACATCTATGGAAAGAAAGGATTTCATAGAAAATATTCATTTTTCTATTTTTTTGGATTCCCATGCATTCCGTTATTCCCGTAACTATGGATTGATTGTCCCTACCTAACTAAATGGTAGTGGTCTAGGGAGCGCAATTGCAAGAGTACGGGAGAATGAAGAGTAATGATTTAAGCAAGAGCAGCCGGACGGACTACTATAGTCAGTCTAGTGACTACTATAGCCTTTTCTTTCTTTGTAGTTAAGTAATAATGTTTGGTATAGCAACCTTTCCGAGCGAGTCTCTAGGATCTCCTGTAAACCCCCATGAGGTGGTAAAGGGAGGATATTAGGGGAAGCAGTGAGTGGAGATTCCCCTGCAGAGAGCCGGATGAGGGGAGACCCTCACGTCCGGTTCGGAGGGCGGGGATATCCCGATCCTACTATCATTATGCCTTTGCAATGCTACTTGGTTCAACTCCATTTGTGACCTTTTCTCGTATGTGAGACTATCCATCTTCTTGGGTAGATTCTAGATCATCTTTCAATTTGTTAGTGAGTAGTTTTCTTATTAATAAGTCAAGTCAAGAATAATAAGAGAACTGTAGGAGCTTGCTAGGACGGCTTGGTAAGCAAGCTACCTATTATGTAGGCGCCAACACCCAGTTCTTTCTCTTCTTTCTTTTTTCTTTTTTATTCTAGTTTTTTATACTATACGTATAATCACCTTTCCGGGGAAGGGGTAACATAGACGGAGGCACATGTAGACAGATACAGACTTTTGAAATCTTTTGCCTAAGCGAAGTAGATAAGTGTTGGTATTTCTAACATCATTACTAATTAACGAAATTAGAAACTTATGGTACCAAATTAACTTGTCATTAGCAACTAGCCACTTATCTATTACCAACATTCCTAAGCATGAATTAAGTTGTCATCCTAAATTATATATGCTAAGGATAAATATAGGTTTATATATATGTATCATTCAATATGACTAGGCAGAGATATAGATATGAACTAAGAATGGTTCTGCAAGCGGACAAATAATTATACCATTGTAGCATTTTACCTAGAGTTCTACCAGGTTGTCGATTTATATTTATACCACTAGGAAGGTCTAGATAAACTTTAATCTACTATATTGATAACAACTTATATACAATGAATGAAGGATATTACCAATGTTATTTACTCTACTCATAACAGACAGAGGTCACAAGATAAATATAGATAAATATGGGTGATAAGTATAATCAAGCATCATAAATATATTGATAAACATCAGAGCACTTTCTAGTCATAATCATAGTTAGCCAATGGATAACCTAAGGAATAAATGTCTAAGGTAATTCTATAACTATATCAATGCATACTCTAATTAGTGCAATTACATCTAGCAATCATTGTCAGATTAGTCCTATATCATGATCACATGTAAAGGGCAACATCTAGGAAGGATGTGAAACAGAGTCATCACCCAACTTCGCGACCGTGCCTGCTTGTCTACATACGGGGGATGGACTACGAGGAATCAACGCAGCTGTCACCTGCGCGAACTACCACATGACCCGGCACATCAGGGTGCACTCGTAGATAAACAGGATATCTAGACACCACGTCTACATATTGTCTACCATCTACTCAACGATCGTTCGGATAATACGAGCAATTACATGAATTCAATAAGATCAAACCAACTATACTAGACATATAATCAAAGTAGATAATGAATATTGCAATTAAGAACATATGAAATATTACGAATAAAGTTTCTCTAATCATAATAAAGAATACAATAAGAAAGGAAGAACTAGAACTATACCGAACTCCGCGCTCCAAACAGACACCAACTCCTCTACTTCTAATCTAACTAAACTAGAACTATAAACTAGAAGGCTCTTGATGAACTAGAAGGCTTCTTGATGCTTGAAGACTTGAGGCCTTGATGAATAATGATGGTCTGTCTCCAGGGAGGGGGTCTGCCCTTCTTTTTATAGCCCGGTGGTATGAACATGCGCCGTAGGATCAAACTGAGTTAACCAAGGGCCAAGATGCATCATGGGAGGCGATGGAGGAAGCTTCCAGAAGACTAAGGCAAACCCTAGCAGGGGGATGCCGCCCGATGCCATGGTGGGGCCGGTCGGCTCCACCTGGTCTCCTCTGCCGGTCTCGTTGCTTCGGGTGTCTTCTAGATCCTTCGCACGTCCTGTTAACGACCTTTGCCTTCGCGGATAAGTTTCATGATAATTATGCACTTTAATCTCTCTTTGTTTTTCTGGAATAATCCCTGGAAAATACTGAATATACTAGTGTGTACTCATATATCCTTTCATGTCTAAAGTTCTAATAAAGTTGACATTATCCACCGTCAACAACTCCCCCAAGCTTACCTTTTGCCAGTCCCTTAGCAAACCAACTAAGCCTAATTTCTAGTATATTTGGATCAGGAGTTGCTACAATGCTTTCATACTTCTCAAGTACATATGCTTTCAAATAAAAATTCTCCTCCGGATTAGACAGTGTCTGTTCTAATCTTCAAACTTACCCATTTTACTTTTAACTATAGGGCTTTACAGCTCTTGCATAAGTCTTGAGCAATCAAAAGACAGAACAATCAGACAAGCACTATATCTCAAATTCTTCGCAGTACCAATATTCTAGAGTTTTCATAGGTTTTCACAATAAAACTCAGAGCATAATTGTATGACACCCTCAAGTCTCTCAGTGTATGTGGTATTTATGGTCCTCTCTTAAGGCATTAATGATGTTATGCCTCCTACAGCTAAGGATATATATAGTGGGGCTCATAGGAGTGGCAATAACAAGGATAGGCATACTTGCAATGCATATGTTGTAAAGCCAAATAATGGATCCATAGAGAATCGAGGCATACAATCAAACCAAGATGTGTATGCGTATGGAATATGGTGGATATGTGTATATATAGTATTTTGTGGCTAATTCTAATTCTACTTTTGCTCTTTGAGGATAACTCTCTTAGAACTTTTCACAGGAAAAATATGGGCTATCTTTATTTCTACTTTTATTAATTAATCAGGGAGGTGGGCATCTAGTACCCATTGTTTCAATTGATGGGACATTTGCCCATCTTTTACTCCCCTTCTTCTTTTTTTTACTTTTGCATAGCCACATGCATCCTTTGAATATAATAAATGATTGGAGAGATAACAGTAAGAACTTAGAGCATTTATAATAAGGGTTATTCTATGGGTTATATTTTCGGTGTTTACTCCCGGTGTAGGAGAAAACATTTCTATGATGAACATGGATGAAAACAGGAATGATTGCGATTACTCCCAGAGTAGGAATAATACATATGTAGGCTGTAGTGTGTAAGTGATCTTGGTTTTAAGAGCATGACAAGACTCATATGGTATACTACAAAGGTTGACTGAACTCAATGCAAAGCAAGCAGCTTAAATGTAAAAAGGTTTTCTATCTCTAAAGATATTATTTTTAACTTTGGTAGAAATTCACATTTTGTTATACTAGAGCTCATCATGTAGATTTTAAATTTTCAAAATAATCCTCCAGAACTTAGTAATGCTAGGAATAAGATAAATAGTGGCTCAACCTTCATGAATCATGTTAATCAACTACCTAGACTTAGCACAAGCCTATGCCTCCACAAGTTGTAGGTTCAGAGTAAATTCTCAGATTAAAAAAGTAATGTTTGAAACTCGGGAGAATCTAAGTTTGACAACTAGGCACTTGAAAAGAATGACAATAGAGCAACTATTCATCATTTCCAAGACAAAATTTTAATGTTCATCAAGTTTTGATTAGCTCTAGTCTAGACTGTCTCTAAATACACTCTAATATATAGCTAAATTTTTATTATTAATTTTTGATTTAATGGATTAACAAAAGACTATGACTTGTGGACCTTCATGTGCCCATATATTATTAGTATTTTATGACTATAAAACAGACTCGATAATCGCCTAGGTATAGTTACCTGATAACTAGGGATGCTCCTCCCCAAACTAGATTTTTGCAATACTTGGTAGAGATGACCTTCGTGAGTGAGCTAACCAACAAATGTCCCGGTGGTTGCCAGCGATAGACTCTCTCCTTGTCATAATGTTGTTCCCCGCATAAGTATACTCCACAAAGAAAAACAAAAACTCGAGGCTCGAATTTAATAATAGGTTAGCGATCAGTCAAAGAGTAATTGATTATCTTTATAAGCTAATTTTTACGTTGATAGATTTTAGCAGAATTTCATATTTCTTTCTTTTTTTTGAATTTTCTGTCTTTCTAATGCAGGAAATAAATACAAATGCTATTTTTATTTTTATGCCACCACAGCGTATATTCCTACAGGGTTACCATAAGTTTATTCACATGGGGCTTCTATATTTGTGATGCAGTAAATAAAGCAGTAAATATTTTTTTGTTATTTTTTATATTTAATGTGCAAGCATAATTGTTCTACTAAATATGTTAAAGTGAAATTACTAATGAACATTAACTTAATTAGATATCTACCATTCTAAGCTTATAGCTAGGGTGCGAAATTTAAAATCTACCGACAGGACTTAGATAAAGAAGAATACTTACTTAGCAGGTTCATCGTCTGAGTTTACCTCAGTCAATTCTCCATCTTGTGGTGGTGTAATAGGTGCTTCTTCTTTCTCCTTCCATCTCATTTCTGTCTTTTCTGCTTCTCTCTTTTCTTTTTTCCACTTTTCTAGTTGTGCTAGGATCTCTTCTTTTTCTGCCTTGGCATTCTGGTCTATCCTTTCAGCTTCCGCTTCCCACTCACTCCAGCGTGGTGCTCGTGTGTCTCCTTCTTGCTCCTTGTAGCAGTCTTCATACTTCACAATCTTGCCAGGAAATTCTTCCCATCCACAGTGAGGCTGGCCAGCCTGGCGGTGGCCTTGGCGTCTTCTCCTGTCGCGTTGCTTCCTGAGCTGCTCATGGTTAACAAGTGTTCTAAATTGACAGCGTACCTTTCCAGTGGGTAAGTTAAAGTGGATCTGTCCAGACCCGATGTAGATAATAGCGTCGGCTGTGTAGAGAAATGGTCTTCCCAGAAGGATAGAGGATTCATCGTCTCCCTGCATATCAAGAACTAAAAAATCTGCGGGTATATATTTATCTTGGATACTGGCCATGACGTCTTTGACCATACCTTCAGGGAATTTTAGTGATTGATCCGCCATTTGCAATTGAATATATATTGGGTATAAAGGTAAATTATTAAATAAATTATCATATATCTGTTTTGACATTACGTTGTAGCCTGATCCAATGTCACAGATGGTGTTGGCAAAAGTGGTGTCTTTGACTGTGCATTCAATGATCGATATACCTGGATTACCTCTCTTTGTTGGGAATGGTTGGGGTAGCATATGATTATTTTCTGTATTGAGAGCAGTAATTAGTTGAGCGGTTTCTTCAGGTACATGCTGGGGCTTGTTCTTCCTCCATCTTCTATTGTTCTTCTTCTTAGGCACTGCTGGCTGTAGTTGCTCTTCTTGTTGATGGAATTGTTTCGGGGCTGTAGGAACTTTCAAGATGCGGTTATTGAACGCGAATCTTTCTTTCTTGTCCTTGATGGATAGGACGATCTTGGCATGTTCCGCATAGATGATAGCTTTAGTTGTGCACAGGAATGGTCTGCCCAAAATTATAGGTGCCTTCTCATCTACGCCTGTCTCCATGACCACAAAATCAACTGGGACGTATGATTGTCCCACTCTAATGACAACTTCTTCTAGTACTCCCTCAGGGTAGCAAATGGACTGATCTGTAAGCTGCAAACACATATTTATGTACAACAAGGGATCGCTTAATATTTTCTTATAAATTACCTTGGGCATAATGTTGACACTTGCGCTGAAGTCGCAGATAGCCTCTGAAAAGTTATGACATCCTATAGAGATAGGAATGACAGGCCTTTCAGGGTCTCCCATCTTCTCAGGTAGAGAGTGGTCAATCCACTATACATCTGTAGACTCAATATGATACTGGGTTGCTTTATAAATATCAATAAGATTAGCAGTTTCTAAATCTTCCGGCTGGCCTAGAATCTTACCTTTCTCAAACGGAGGAACAGCAGCAGCTAACTGAGCTAATTGTGATTCTAACATTTTGTTAAAGCTGTGCTGATTCTTTATAGCAGAAGCAAAGGTATCCATTCTTGTATTAATGTTTTCTAATGCTTTATCATTAGAGGCTACCTTTCTAGATATTTATCTAACAATTTAGATTGACCAGCAACTAAATCTCTTAAAGGTGGAAGACTGTAATTATTGTAATTATTATTATCTTGGCTGTTACCTTGGTAATTACCTTGTCAAGGTTGCTGATTCCATCTTTGGTTTTGCTGAGGACGATAGTAGGTGTTGTTGTTGATGAAGTTCACATCCTCTTGCAGTGTAGGGCAGTTGACAGCTGAATGCCCATAGTCTCCACATTCTTCACATGTCATATGGGAATCATCAATGTGCATGACTTCCTTCTTCTCTATGTCTAGCTTCTTTATGATGAGGTCTAGCTTAGGAGTGACCATGTCAGTTTCTTTGAGATAATGGATACCTCCTCCTCTCTTGCGAGGTTAAGCACATTCTTCATTACAGCTTGAATTTGAGACCATCTTCTCAACAAGTGCTTTAGCATCTGAGAGCCTAAGTGACAGGAAAGCTCCTCCAGCTGCAGCACCTATAGACTCACGAGTGCTAGAGATAAGCCTATGGTAGAAGGTCTGTATTAATAGCCACTCCTCTATTCCATGATGAGGACAGTCTTCAATATAATTTTGAAATCTTTTCCATGCTTCAGTGAATGATTTGTCATATTGCTGTTGAAAACTTGCAATTTTCTCACGCAGAGCATTCGTCTTGCCTGTAGGAAAGAATTTTACCAAGAAAGCAGTTGAGCATAGGTCCCATGTAGTGTTCTTGTCTTTGTTGATGTATAACCATTGCTTAGCTTTCTCCAATAGTGAGAACAGGAAAAGACAGAGTAAAATAGCATCTCTTGGTACTCCTCTGATCATGAAGGTGCTGCAGATTTCCAGAAAGTGTTGTAAGTGTGAACACTTGCATCTTCATGAGCTTTTCCACATAATTAACTAGCTTGAACCATGGTGATAAGAGCCGGCTTGAGCTTGAATCCATTCTCCCCAGTGTTGACTGATGGTCCAGTCCAAATGTTTGCTGTTATTGGGGCAGAGAACTCACGCAGTGTCTTCTCAGCCATGTCTTCAAACACAGGAGCTACATTTTCTCCTATTTGTTCTTCTATTTGTTCTTCTTCCAGTGTTGGAGCTGGCTCATCCGAAGAGCTAGCTTGAGCAGCAATGGATGTTCTTGATGGTGACTTGACCAGAAAGGGAGGACTTCTTGGAAACTGTTTTGGAAGGTTGGCATGTAACATAGCCCCTTACTGATGCTGCACATTATATGTCTGCAAAGTTCAAATCTCTCAGAGCAAAACTAAAGACTTGGAGCAGGCAAATCTCTGATCTCAGGCTATTAATAGATAACTATAATTGTGTCATTGCCTTCCTAGACGCCCTGGAAGATAAACGTGGACTCTTCAACCCAGAGGCCAACCTTTGAATAAAAGTCAAGCTTCAGCTTCATACCTGGCTGCATTACAAGAACCTAACTGGCAGAAAAGATACACTATCAACCGAGTTAAGCTAGGGGATGAGTGTACAAAATTCTTTCATGGAATGGCCACGGTCTCACACAGAAGAAACTCAATATCTCAATTATTGAATGAAAATGGAGTATGGATACAAGATCACCAAGGAAAAGCTGGCATGCTTTGGAACTCTTTTAGAAACCGTATGGGTACATCCTTGAACCCCAGCATGCTTTTCAACCTGGAAAATTTGGTTGAACAAAGGGATGGTCTAGAGGATATTGGTCTCCCTATACTTCACAGTGAGATCAATGCAGTTGTCAAAAATATGCCCACCGACAAAGCCCTAGGTCCTGATGGTTTCAATGGACTGTTTCTAAAAAAATGTTGGACAATAGTTAAACAGGACTTCTATCGGCTATGTGATAGTTTCTCTCAGGGTACATCCAACCTAGAATGCATCAATAAGTCCTACATTACCCTAGTCCCAAAGAAGGAAAATCTAGAGAGTGTGAATGATTATAGACCCATATCTCTAATGAACATTTCAATGAAAGTCATCACCAAAGTTCTTGCAGATAGATTGTAGTCAATCATCCTAAAGTTGGTTCATGCCAACCAGTATGGTTTCATCAAGTCCCGCACAATCCAATACTGTCTAGCCTGGAGCTATGAGTACACCCACCAGTGTCACCACTCCAAGCGTGAAATTATTATTCTCAAGCTAGATTTTGAGAAAGCCTTCGATACAGTAGAACACTCCACCATTCTACAGGTTATGAAACAGCTGGGATTCCCCAAAACCTGGCTCAACTGGATACAGGATATCCTCTCCTCAGGTTCTTCTGCAGTTCTGCTAAATGGTGTCCCTGGTAAATTCTTCAAGTGCAAAAGAGGGGTACGACAAGGCGACCCTTTATCCCCACTGCTCTTTGTACTGGCAGCAGAGCTCCTACAGATACTCATAAACAAGGCTAAAGACCTAAACTTGCTTGCTTTGTGTTGATATTAATTAAATGCACACAAGAAATATGATTATCCGCAAGCGCACAGATACAATACCGTTGTAGCACTTCACCAAGATAAACCCGGTTTTAAATATCGAACCCAAAGGAACAGTAGGTGACGATGACTAAGTCTATAAACTTAACCCAATGTACAATCAAGCTAGAAAATAGTGAGAACAAGGAGAACAATATGGATTATCTAATTCTGGTCTTTGAAAGTGATTGTTTATATTATATGATCACGAGCGATAACTTAATAAGATAGGAGTAGAAATCAGAGTTCTCTCCTACCAAGCACCTTTTGCTTGCCAAACCTATTAACGGGAAGTGTACTGCAGAGGATTCAACGAAGCTATAAGTCACCTTCGTGAGCTACCACCATCCAGAAAATCAGGGGACATTCACAAGTAAACATAGCCCAAACACCACGTCTACGCTTACGAATACTACTTCAATCAAGAAGCTATCTAGATCAAAGTACTCAATAAGAGTTGCAAACTAGAAGAATAATATGAACAAAATACTTACTTTAACCAGAAGTTGTCTACCAAATGATCTCAAGATGCAAAATCCGGGCGAGGGAGGTTGATCTCAAAGAATACAGCAACGAAGAAGCACCGACAGGCCGGAACTCCTCTAGAACTCTACTCTCCAACTCTATCTCTCTAATCTCTAAACAAGAACTAGTTCTAGATTGAACTAGCCTTTCTTGATTGCTAGCCTAGATCTACTAGATAGGAATTAGGGTTTAAAGCTCTTGACTCTTCATTGATCCGCTGTCCTCCTCCTGGGGGTCTGCTCCGTTTATATAGCCTGGTGGAATGAACATCAACCGTAGGATCAAACCGACTTAACGTAGGGCCAAGATGCATCCTCAAAGGCGGTGGAGAGGTACGCAGAGATTGACAGGTGGGGGCCACCCTGGGAGGCCGGCCGGCCCCATCCCAAAAGGGCTCGGGCTCCACTTTATTCTAGTGTCTTCTAGATCCTTGCTGATCCCTCTAGCGATATTTTCCGTCGCGGTTAAGTTTCATGGCTTTTATGCACTTTAATCCTCAATTATGCACTTTCTGGATAATTCCCTAGAAAATAGACAATTCACAAAAACTCGTGGAAATGATTAGTAATAACCTCCTATTCTATGATATTGTTGTAATTTACAAGGAAGGTTGATGGTTAAAAGTAGACGTTATCTACCGTCAACAAACTCCCCCACACTTAGGCTTTTACTCGTCCTCGAGAAAAGGTTGGTTTTAGAATATTCATCATAGAGAGTAGAGACTCACTAAGACATAACTTAAGAATATATCTACAATAACACCTTCCCTAGTTAATCATATACTGTGGAATTCAATGTGTCTACCATAAACCTTTGAGTAGTTGAAAAGTAGAACAGCGTGGAATAGATCATTCTTTTCTTTAGCACTGTCAACAGGAGAATTAGTTTTAAGAATTTTGGAGACAATTCATAGCATATCCTTCTCCTTTAATAGAACTCTCAAATCACTATATATGTATTATTCCTGGGTCCTCACCAAGGCTTTTAGCATTGAAGCCTGTATCCTATACTATAAGCTTATGTGGATCTTTAGGTAAGTAATAACTATATCATACTTGTATGTCATTTGTTGTAAAGTCAAACAATAGATCTAGAGAGGGATAAGGCATAAAACTGAATCAAGCTTAAAGAGGTGGAAATATAGTACTCTTAATTCTACTATTGCTCCTTGAGACACATCTCTTTTTGATAGATGAAGAGTATGAGCTATCTTTATTTCTTTTCTTCTTCTCTTTTTCTCCTTCTTTCTTCTTTTTTTAATATCTATTTTTCATAGCTCATACCTCCTTTTGATAATTGAGAGATAATAACAAAACTTGGAGCATTTATTAGTGGCTATCCTATAAGAATATTTTTGATGTTTACCCTCAGTGCAAGAGCAAAACATTTTTGATAAAAGATACTAATCAATTGTGCCTACTCCAGATTAGAGTAGTGCATATGTGGATGTGACACTTGATTCAAAGATATGACAGATCTCTCTTAGGGTCATAGAGGTTGACCGAACTCAATGCAAACAAGTAGAGTATGTAGAAAGTTTATCCATCCTATGTATGGCTTTAGTAGGACATTGCTTTTGCTATAAAGGAGAAGTGTGGCTAATCTCTTTTGACTTTTTAAAATAAAATTTCTCCAAAGACAGAACATTAAGAATTGAGATCTCATTATCGCACTATATCATACTCCTCAACAACTTAAGAATCATGGGGTCCCTAAATAAGTTTCCAACAGTATCATGTCTTCTAGGAAAAAGAATTATGTGAATTTATTCAAAAGTCATGAATTAACAGTCTTTTCATCTCTTTAAAATTGGTTTATCATGTGATTTTTAATTTGAATTAGAACAACCAGTTAAACATATGTAATTAAATAGTATTGGGCTCATACCTGATCGTGGACAAAGCGAGAAGGGAGAGGGAAAGGTGGTGGGCTGGCCAGCCCATGGAGGGAGGCCGGGCGGCACCCTGTGGTGCCCCCTCGGGGCCCACTTCGCCGTGCGTGGTCCTGGGTGTATTTTGTTCCGAATCGTGAATTTTTCTCGCGCAAATTGATTTTCGTGATTCCGGTGTGTCTCCCCCACACTGGTTCTTCCTGTAATCCTTTCTGCAAAACATGTGGAGACAACACATCCCAAAAATAGAAAGATAGAGTAGATAATAGCAACTAAAACATTAATAAGAATAAGGCACTTTATTATGATTAACCAATGCTTTAACAACCGAGCTATGATAACTGCCCCAATTAGGGCGACTGTCCTAACTTTTAACATAACTCTGGAAACTGACTCATTTAACCTAACTGACTCGACTGTGCCTTATTACATAGATACATAGGGTAACTACGCTTTCTTAAGCGCATCTATCACGTTTCTGAGCTTCTCGTTGTCCTTCTTGAGGGCACGGATCTTCCTGATGCTTCCTTCAATCTGGGTTGCCATGGTGGTCATAGTAGCTACTTTCATAGTATTGGACGACTGAAGGCTTAAAACAACTTGAGAGAGAGCATCAATTCTCATCTCAAGTGTAGCCAAGGTGGGCTTAGGACGCTTGGGCACAGAGCTTGATGCAGCAGTAGGCGGTGGAGCTCTCTTTGGCGGTGGTGGCTTCTTGTCTGTGTAGCAAACTAGATCTTCAGTAGTACGCACTCCACCAAGCATGAGACGGGTCCTATACTTGGCGCATTCTATCTCTCCAGCCTTGTTGGTCTTGACACTGATGAGTTCTTCTCTTGGCTTGGGTATAGAAAGGTGAGTACCCTTGGGAAGAGCAATCTGCTTCCCCTTGGACGGTCCTTCCAGGAGCAATCTTGTAGGAGGTGCAGGTAGCGTGCGTTGAGCTTGAGCGTAGTAGGCTTGCTCATAGCTCCGGCGTGGCTGCACTGTAGCTAGCTCCTTTGGCGAGATGATGTGAGAGGCTTCGGCTGTGCAGGGACGATGGCCAGCGACTCATCCTTCGGGATCTTGTTGAGGTCAGCTCCGTAGACGTTGATCTCCTTTCCGGCCATTGGAACTAGAGCTTGGAATTAGATCAGATGGATTTTCTCTGAATGAGAGAGGGAAGGCTTAGATGGAATGAGGTTGAGGGGGGTCTAGGTACGTATTTATATGGGCAGCAGGCTTGCAGCGGAGGTTGAATCTATCGTACAGGGTGCATACGATCGTGAAACTGAATGCGGTTTAAACCAACGGGATTCTGTCGAGGAATACTCTAGAAGGGGGTAGAGAATTGAATGCAAATGAGAGGAAATAGGGAGAGGCCGCCCGGCATTCTTGCCCAGGCCAGCCGGCCCCACATGTCATCCCCTCGGGGTGACTTTTCTCGTGGTGGTTATGTACTCCATTTACTTCCCGATGGCGGTTGTTTCAAGATTCGGATCGATTCGGTTAAAATATAAGTGTAATCAAGGTAATTGGATAAACTCCAATTCCTCAACTACCTCTGGGGGTCTAGTAGGTTCTAGAAAGATTTTAAGGCGATGACCATTTACCTTGAATAACGTACCTTCGTGTGATTGGAGAGTTACCGCTCCATGCGATGACGCGTTAACCACCGTAAACGGTCCTTCCCATTTACTCCGCAGCTTTCCAAGCCCGAATAGTTTGACCCTGGAATTAAAAAGTAATACCTTGTCACCGGGTGCAAACTCCTTCGTCTTGATCCTCTTGTCATGCCATCTTTTGGTTCTTTCTTTATAAAGCTTTGAATTGTGATAGGCCTTTTCTCTCTATTCTTCTAATTCTGATAATTGCATTTTTCTCTTATTCCCAGCAGTTTCAAAATCCATATTCCATCTCTTAATGGCCCAATGAGCTTTGTGCTCTAATTCCACAGGTAGGTGACAAGCTTTCCCGTATACTAGTTGATAGGGTGACATGCCTAGACGTGTTTTATAGGCTGTTCGGTAGGTCCAAAGTACTTCGGGTAGCCGGTCTTTCTACATAGTACCTATTTTATTCACCGTCTTCTGTAGAATATTCTTAATTTGTTTATTCGATGTTTCTACTTGGCCACTTGTCTGAGGGTGGTAAGGAGTGGCGACGTTGTGATGGATGCCATGACTCTTCAAATAATTATGAAATTTTGTATCGGTAAAGTGAGTTCCTCCATCACTGATCACTATCCTCGGTGTTCCAAACCTTGGGAATATGACTTTTTCAAACATCTTCCTTGAGTATTTTGAATTGGCGTTCTTGCATGGTATAGCTTCTACCCACTTGGACACATAGTCAACTGCCACTAAGATGTATTCGCAATTCTTTGATTTGACGAATGGTCCCATATAATCAATACCCTAGACATCAAAGAGCTCAATCTAAAGATTGTTAGTGAGTGGCATAGCATCTCATGAATTGATATTTCGTGTCTCGACATGAGCCACATCTCTGGACATAATCTTTGGTATCTTCATACATTGTTGGCCAAAAGAATCCACTCTACCAAATCTTCACATGTGTACGGAATTCCCCATAATGCCCTCTATATGGTGATGAATAATACTTTTGAATAATCTGAATGCCCTCTTCTCTTGGTACATATCTTCTGAGCAAGCCATTAGCACATACTCTGAAGAGATACGGAGGATCCCATATGTGGAGACGACTTTCGTAAATGAGCTTCCTTTTATTTTTCCCTGATGCTACATAACCTGTAACCATAAAGTTGACAATATTTGCGTACCACGGGTCTGATCTCGTTACCTTGAATAGCATGTCGTCCCTCAACGAGTCATTAATAGGCAATTCTGTGAATTCTTAAATTGCATTCTAGACAAGTGATCGGCGACAGGGGTTTTCTACTCCTTTTCTATCTTTTATTTCTAAGTCAAATTCTTGGAGTAACAAAATCCATCTTATTAAATGAGGTTTAACATCTTTCTTAGTGAGCAGATATTTAAGAGCAGCATGATCAGAATAAACAATTACTTTAGCTCCCACTAAGTAAGATCTAAATTTATCAATAGCAAAAATAACAGCTAAAAGCTCTTTTTCAGTTGTTGCATAATTAAGCTGAGCTCCTGTCATAGTTTTACTAGCATAAGCAATAGCATGATGTTTTTTATCTTTGGTTTGTCCCAAAACTGCCTCCACAGCATAATCACTAGCATCACACATAATTTTAAAAGGTAAAGACCAATCAGGGGGTTGAATGATAGGTGCAGAAGTAAGTGCTTCTTTAAGAGTATTAAAAGATTGTAAACATGCATCATCAAACTTAAAAGAAACATTCTTAGCTAACAAACTGGTCAAGGGTCTAGCAATATGTGAAAAATCTTTTATGAAACAACGATAGAAACCACAATGACCAAGAAAAATTCGGATTCCTTTTATATTCACAGGTGGAGGTAGTTGTTCAATTACTTCAATTTTAGCTCTATCTACCTCTATACCTCTTTCAGACACTAAGTGCCCTAGCACTATCCCTTCTCTTACCATGAAATGACACTTTTCCCAATTAAGGACTAAGTGTTTTTCTTCACATCTCTGCAAAACCTTATCTAAATTTTCAAGACAATCATCAAAAGTCTTTCCGTAAACAGAAAAATCATCCATAAAAACTTCCATGATTTCTTCAATCATATCAGAAAATATAGACATCATACATCTTTGGAAAGAAGCAGGTGCATTACACAACCCAAAAGACATTCTACGATAAGCATAAGTTCCATAGGGACATGTAAAAGTGGTTTTGCTTTGATCATCAGGGTGAATAGGAATTTGGTGGTATCCAGAGTAACCATCTAAATAGCAAAAGAAAGAGTGATTCACCAACCGCTCTAACATCTCATCAATGAAAGGTAGTGGAAAGTGATCTTTTCTAGTTACTTTATTAAGTTTTCTACAATCTATGCACATATGCCATCCAGTAACAGTTCTCTGAGGAATTAACTTATTCCTATCATTTCTAACAACAGTCATACCACCCTTATTAGGTATAACTTGAATAGGGCTTACCCACTCACTATGTGGCACATGATATATGATTCCAGCGTGTAGCAGTTTTAAAACTTCCTTCTTTACTACCTCTCTCATCGCATTATTAAGTCTACGTTGGGGTTCTCTAGTAGGTGTAACTTTAGGATCGGTTGGTATGCGATGGGTGCAAAGAACAGGACTGATTCCCTTAAGATCTTGGAGGGAGTATCCAAAAGCAACACGATGTTTCTCTAAAACAGTGATTAGGCGTAAAGATTCTTCTTGAGAGAGTTTATCACTTATGATGACAGGAGATTCCTAGTCATTATTCAGAAAAACATATTTTAAACCGGAAGGTAAGGGTTTAAGCTCAATAGGGGGTTTAGGAGGCTCTAATAATTCATCGAGAGGTTCAGGATTAGATGGTTCCTCTTGCTCTTCTTCAATGAAGAATTGGGCATCATCATCATCTATAGATGGTTCTAATAATTTATCAACAAAAGCAGCATTAACCTCCTCTATAGGATCTGGCTCAGGAAGTAGCTCTACTCTAGTTTTCAAGGTATGGGTTATAGGCATAGAGAGCTTAAAACCTTTTCCGAGACTAATATCTAATTTCCCTTTTTGACCTTCTCTAATAAGCTTTCCTATTGGTAAACCTATTAACACATCAAACTCCCAAACATCAAAGATATAGAAATTTAATAGAACTTGAACTCCATAAACCAAAATAGAAAGAGAACACAAGACTCCTAAACTTGGAATAATGTGACCTAAAAGACTTTTCAAAGTTTTAATAGTTAGAATTAATGGCATATCTTCCAAAAATCTTTTAGCAAACGAAAGAGACATGATATTAACACCCACAATTGGATTATAAAATGTAGTAAAAAAGGATGTTTATCAATCTGACACTTAAAAGTAACAGAAGAAGAATTCAAACAGATGACATCTTTTGAAAGTTCTGATTCTTCTAACCATTCTTCACTTAAGACAAAGACTAACTCTTTCATAAACTTTTTAAAGAACTTTACCTCAAAAGGATGAATGAAATCAATATTTTTAAATTCCCTAGATTCTTGAGGTTTCATAATTACTTGGTAATTAGAGGTATTCCCATAATCATCAAAAAGATCATCTTCTAAATCAAGCATAAAATTAGGAAATGGGATTTCCTCTTCTTCATTTAAAAGTTCAGGTTTCAAAATAGCTAAAGGTTGAGATTTAGGCAATGATTCAGACTCAGCTATTGACTCTTCTTTCTCTTCAGGAAGATCATTCAAAATATTCATAAGAATAGTTTTTGCATGTGTAGCAGTAGTATACATGAACGCTCCTCCCGCGGCCAAATTAAGATATTCTTTATTCTTTTCATTAAGGCCCAAAAAGAAGTGTTGTAAGAGCATAGGTTCTGGCAAAGCAAGACTAGGACCTGAATTTACAAAACGTAAAAGCGTTCCCAAGCCTTATCTAATGATTCATTATCTAATTGTTTAAAACCTATGATTTCAAAACATAGTTTAGCAACTTTCTCGATAGGGAAAAATTTAAGACAAAAGCTAGAACATAACGCTTCCCAATCTCCCTGACTACTCCCAACATGATGCTTATACCAGTGTTTAGCTCGCTCCGTTAATGAAAACGGAAAAAGCTTCCACCTTAGTGTTTCATCTGCCATGCCTTTAATGTGTACAGATGAACAAGTTTCTTCAAAATCATTCAATTAGGAATAGGGGTTTTCGCTAGAACTACCAGAAAAAATATTTTTCTGAACTAAATGAATTAACCCCGGGCGTAGCTCATAGCCAGATGATGTAATGGGTTTAGATGATTCTACTGGCTGTAAATGTGAGCCCAATGGTGCTCCGTATTGATATAAGAGTTGTGCTACGGGTTCCATATAAAAAGATAAAAACAAAAAGTAAAAACTAAATAAAAAGGAAAAGTATAATACAGGAATTAAGTTAAACTTAAAGTCAATCTCAAAGAAACCGTTCCCTAGCAACGGCGCCCGAAAATGCTTGTTGGTATTAATTAAATGCACACAAGAAATAAGATTATCCGCAAGCGCCACGGATACAATACCGTTGTAGCACTTCACCAAGATAAATCCAGTTTTAAATATCGAACCCAAAGGAATAGTAGGTGACGATGACTAAGTCTATAAACTTAACCCAATGCACAATCAAGCTAGAAAATAGAGAGAACAAGGAGAACAATATGGATTATCTAATTTTGGTCTTTGAAAGTGATTGTTTTATATCATATGATCACGAGCAATAACTTAATAAGATAGGAGTAGAAATCGAGTTCTCTCCTACCAAGCACCTTTTGCTTGCCAAACCTATTAACAGGAAGTGGACTACAGAGGATTCAACGAAGCTATAAGTCACCTTCACGAGCTACCACTATCCGGAAAATCAGGAGACATTCACAAGTAAACATAGCCCAAACACCACGTCTACGCTACGAATACTACTTCAATCAAGAAGCTATCTAGATCAAAGTACTCAATAAGAGTTGCAAACTAGAAGAATAATATGAACAAAACACTTACTTTAACCAGAAGTTGACTACCAAATGATCTCAAGATGCAAACTCTAGGCGAGGGAGGTTGATCTCGAAGAATACAGCAACGAAGAAGCACTGACAGGCTGGAACTCCTTCAGAACTCTACTCTCCAACTCTATCTCTCTAATCTCTAAACAAGAACTAGTTCTAGATTGAATTAGCCTTTCTTGATTGCTAGCCTAGATCTACTAGATAGAAATTAGGGTTTCTGGCTCTTCAGCTCTTCATTGATCTGGCTCTCTTCCGGGGGGGTCTGGCTCCATTTATTTAGCCTGGTGGAATGAACATCAACCGTAGGATCAAACTGACTTAACGTAGGGCCAAGATGCATCCTCAAAAGCAGTGGAGAGATACGCAGAGACTGACAGGTGGGGGCCACCCTGGGAGGCCGGCCCCACCCCAAAAGGCTCGGGCTCCACTTCATTCTGGTGTCTTCTAGATGCTTCCTGATCCCTCTAGCGATATTTTCCGTCGCGGTTAAGTTTCGTGGCTTTTATGCACTTTAATCCTCAATTATGCACTTTCTGGATAATTCCCTAGAAAATAGACAATTCACCAAAACTCGTGGAAATGATTAGTAATAACCTCCTATTCTTCGATATTGTTGTAATTTACAAGGAAGGTTGACGGTTAAAAGTAGACGTTATCTACCGTCAACACTTTGCCAATTCCACAACCAATGGCAGACTACCCAATAGTTCAATATGCAGACGACACACTGTTGATGCTGCAAGCTGATGCCAGACAACTAGTATTTCTCAAAGCTCTACTCCAAAGCTTTGCTGATTCCACTGGACTGAAGGTGAACTACAACAAATCACGCATGTATCCAATTAATGTGTCATCTAAAAAACTACAACACCCAGCAAATACTTTTGGATGTGACATTGGAACAATGCCATTCACATACCTAGGTCTACCTATGGGTACAACTAAACCAAGAATGGAGGAGCTGACCCCTTTGATGGATAGAGTGGAACGAAAATTATCAGCCTGCACTACCTGGTTATCCTATTCAGGAAGACTGGAGATGGTAAACTCAGCATTAACCCCAATTACTACATATGCAATGTGTACTATCAAACTACCTACTGGAGTAATTGAAAATATTGACCGAGCAAGAAAATAGTGTCTCTGGCGTGGCAATAACAGCGAAAGAAAAAGGGAGGTAATCTAGTAGCATGGGAGACTGTCATGAAACCGAAAGACAAAGGCAGCCTTGGAGTCCTTAACTTGAGATTACAGAATGATGCACTTTTATTGAAGCACCTGCATAAATTCTATAATAGCCAAGATATTCCCTAGGTGCATCTAGTTTGGTTCAAATACTACACATCAAAAGTGCCCCATGCGTCTAGGGAAATTGGATCGTTTTGGTGGAAGGACATCCTGAGACTAAACATCATCTACAGAGGCATTGCCAGATGTGAGTTGGGCAGTGGTTCATCAGTCTGTTTTTGGGATGATCTCTAGACTGATAGCGTCCTATCCTAAGAATACCCTAGGCTAGCATCTTTTTCCAGAGATGAAGAGGCTTCAGTGCTGGAAGTAATGCAAGCAGAAGACCTCGACAGCTTATTCTTCTTGCCCCTCTCTCAGCAAGCTTTTGATGAACTGGAAAACCTGCAAGCACAGCTACAAGACATTCCATATAATCATGATTCCAAGGATAAATGGATTCCAATCTGGGGTAATCAATATACATCCAGAAAATTCTACACCCAAGTATTCAAGAACATGGCAGCTCATCCAGCTTTCTCAGTAATCTAGAAGTCCAGATGCACCCCAAGGATCAAGTTCTTCGCATGGCTTATTTTCGTGGACCATCTAAACACCAAACACATGCTGCAAAGAAGAAACATGCACATGGATGAGGACCCAATATGTGTTATGTGCAATGCCGGGGTAGTAGAAACAATTGATCACCTGTTTTTTGAGTGTGACTTTGCCAAAGAATGTTGGGCGACTATCAACCTCATTTGGGACAACTCTTTACCCATACTGGACAGATTCTCACAGGCAAGGGATACAAACACCTTACCCTTTTTCACTGAAGCGAGCCTCATAGCTGCCTGGGAACTTTCGAAGCTTCGCAACGACAAGGTTTTTCAGAGAAGAGACCCTACACCCAACCTTTGGCTGATGAACTTCAAGAATCAGAGCCACCTGCAATCAGTTAGATTTAGAGATGATCTTAGAAATGCTTTCTATGTATGGCTTGATGCTTTCAGCTAACCTATTTTGTAAGACACTCTTTTCTTTACTATTAATCAAAATTTGACACTGTGGGGATCTCCCCCACAGTATTTTTGATCAAAAAATTTGTCCCTTGCTTCTACAAACTTCTTCTTTCTAAGGAGTTTCTCTGGATCGTCAGTGAAGTTCTTTGGAAGAGAAAAACTATTCATTCATCACCCTGCATAAGATAAGCAAATGATAAAAAAACAAGGGTGTACCTGTTTGAGTTCGAGATCGATTGGTAATATAATCTTATCCATTATATATATATGTTATCAATATCTCCTAAGTTTAATGTGCCTTCTCCGGCAAACGGCCAAAAAATGCTTGTTGGTATTTCTAACGTCATTACTAATTAACAAGATTAGAAACACATGTTACTAAATTAACTTGTCATTAGCAACTAGCCACTTATCTATTACCAATATTCCTAAGCATGAATTAAGTTGTCATCCCAAATTATATATGCTAAGGATAAATATAGGTTTATATATATGTATCGTTCAATATGACTTGGCGGAGATATGGATATGAACTAAGAACGGTTCTGCAAGCGGACAAATAATTATACCATTGTAGCATTTTACCTAGAGTTCTACCAGGGTTGTCGATTTATATTTACACCAATTGGAAAGGTCTGGATAAACTTTAATCTACTATATTGATAACAACTTATATACAATAAATGAAGGATATTACCAATATCATTTACTCTACTCATAACAGGTAGAGGTCACAAGATAAATATAGATAAATATGGGTGATAAGTATAATCAAGCATCATAAATATATTGATAAACATCAGAGCACTTTCTAGTCATAATCATAGTTAGCCAATGGATAACCTAAGGAATAAATGTCTAAGGTAATTCTATAACTACATCAATGCATACTCTAATTAGTGCAATTACATTTAGTAATCATTGTCAGATTAGTCCTATATCATGATCACATGTAAAGGGCATCATCTAGGAAGGATGTGAAATGACTCATCACCCAACTTCGCGACCGTGCCTACTTGCCTACATACGGGGGATGGACTATAGAGGAATCAACGCAGCTGTCACCTGCGTGAACTACCACACGACCCGGCACATCAGGGTGCACTCACAGATAAATAGGATATCTAGACACCATGTCTACATATTGTCTACCATCTACCCAATGATCGTTTAGATAAACGCTATACAAGCAATTACATGAATTCAATAAGATCAAACCAACTATACTAGACATATAATCAAAGTAGAAAATGAATATTGCAACTAAGAACATATGAAATATTAAGAATAAAGTTTCCCTAATCATAATGAAGAATACAATAAGAAAGAAAGAACTAGAACTATACCGAACTCTACGCTCGAGATAGACGCCGGGGGCTTCAGATCCCGATGAAGAACTAGAACTCCTCTACTTCTAATCTAACTAAACTAGAACTATGAACTAGAAGGCTCTTGATGAACTAGAAGGCTTCTTGATGCTTGAAGACTTGAGGCCTTGATGAATAATGATGGTCTGTCTCTAGGGAGGGGGTCTGCACTTTTTTTATAGCCCGATGGGATGAACATGCATCGTAAGATCAAACCGACTTAACCAAGGGCCAAGATGCATCGTGAGAAGCGATGCAGGAAGCTTCCAGAAGACGGAGGCAAACCCTAGCAGGGGGCGCCGCCCGACGCCATGGTGGGGCCGGCTGGCCCCACCTGGTCTCCTCTACCGGTCTCGTTGCTTTGGGTGTTGATGAGGGACATCACTTGGATAATTCTTGAAACATCTACTTAGTTCATGAAAGATCACCATAACAAAAACAAACTTGGATTTTGCTACTAAGAAGAGGAAATCAATCTAAATTTTTTTCTCTAATACATGTATGATATGTATTATGCTAGAAGATACTAGGCTATTCTACAAGTTGTTTCTTAGGTGTTATTGAGTAATATGTTAGTTGTCATCTAGTTGTCTAATATAAGTTGTCGTCTAGGTGTCATATTAGTTGTGTATGAGTTGTGTAATGGCTCATAGCCTATAAATAGAGGCAATGCCCTCAAGTCATGTAACTTTTACCTTGTATTCCCACCATATCAATAGAACCCTATGTTTCTGTCCTAAGATCTTGGATTAGATCTTGATCTTGAGCTTTGAATTGAGCTCATACTATCCGTGGATTCAGATTATTGTCCATGGACTCGGACTGCCCTTAGGGGGTTATCTATTAGCACGTTGAAGTGGTTCCTTCAACATTTTGTGCTATTCTTACACTTCAGCACCTTGGAGTTGTTCCTCCAAATAGTGTGCTGCATCTGATTGGTACCAGAGCCTCGTTGATCATCCTAGGCTGCCATTTTCCTTACAAGAAATCTGCAAGAAGGTATAGGAAAGATGGAGGAATTGGGCAAGAGGATGGATGCTGCAGAAAAGCGAATTCAAGAGTTACAAGAAACACTCAACCGAAGGTTTGATCAGCTAGTAGAAATGATTAGAAATTATAAACCTGCTACTGGGACCAAAGGGAATTCATCAAAAGATAAGGTAGATGATAAGCGTAGAAAATCACCACCACCTATTGATGAACCCAGAGATGAAGATCTTAGTGAAATTCATGAAGAAGATGATCTTTATGAAAGTTCAAAGAGAACTACTCGCTATGCAGAAGACACATATAAGGTAAAAGCTGAAATCCCTACTTTTAATGGCAGTGTGTTGATATTGAAGATTTTCTTGATTGGCTATATGAGGTTGAGACATTCTTTGATATTATGAATATTAGTCAAGATCGCAAAGTTCCTTTGGTTGCATATAAGCTGAAGGGAGGTGTTGGTGCATGGTAGCACCATCATCAAGAAGAACGCAGATTGAGGGGTGAACCTCGCATAAGATATTGGCATCAAATGAAGGCACTTTTGAAGGCTAGATTCTTGCCTGCTGACTATGAGCAAATTCTTTTCACTGAATTTCAGAACTGTTCTCAAGGGAATAGGTCAGTTTTGGAGTACACAGAGGAGTTTTTAAGGCTGCAAGTCAGGTGCAACCTTGCTGAAACTGAAGATCAACAAGTTGCAAGGTACATCAATGGTCTCAATAAAGTTATTAGAGATCAATTAGTCATGCAACAGATTTGGTCAATTGATCAAGCACAAACTCTTGCATTAAAGGCTGAAAGACATGCCAAGACAAAGAAGGTAACTAAATCTCATTCATATTCTCCCATAGAAGGATCTTCAAAAGGCTATAGTAGCAAAATGGAGAGTAAATCTACTCAATCAAAAACAACACAATCCACACAAAAGAAAGTTGTAAAGAAGAGTAGAGCAAAGAGAAACCAAAATATTGTCAAGTGTTATAAGTGTGGTGAAGAAGGACATGTATCTAGCAACTACCCTAGGCGGAAGGTAGTCAACACTACACGCCACGAAAGTGATGATGAAGATGACTATGATGATGGAGAAGAAGAAGAAGTTGAGGAAGAACAAGACCTATGTGAAGAAGAGAGTGATGAAGTAGTATGTGTGGTTCAACGCGTTCTGAGCTCTACACCCCAACCCGACAACACATAACGAAAGAAGATATTTGAGAGCAAGTGTACTGTGAATGGAAAGGTGTGCAAATTGGTGATTGATAATTGCAGTTGTGAGAATCTGATTTCTCAAAATTTAGTGAACTATTTGAAGCTTGAAACTCAAGATCATCCAAATCCATACACTATTGGATGGATTAAGAAAGGAGTGAATATGAAGATTACAAAGCAATGCAATTTGCCACTTTCTTTGGGCAAATATTATCGCTCAAATGTTCTATGTGGTGTAGTTGACATGGATGCAAGCCATGTTCTTCTTGGAAGACCTTGGCAATTTGATGTGGATGCTACACATAAAGGAAGGGACAATATCTATTCTTTCATGTGGAACAAGCGTAGGATTCTAATCCTACCGAAGAAATTAGATGATTCTACTTCTAAAGTAGAGGAGAAGAATATGCTAGCCATTTCCCAAACATCTAGAGGCTTTATAGAAGACATAAAAGAAACAAATTTGTGTGCTGCCTTGATCGTTAAGGGAGAAGAGCAACACATTGTTGAAATTCCAGCGGAGATACAAGGTCTATTATCTGAATTTCAGAGTATACTTGGGGAGCCACAACACTTGCCACCAATGAGAGATATTCAACATTGAATTGACTTCATTCCTGGAGCAACTCTTCCTAATCTGCCACACTGCCGAATGAGCCCAAAAGAGCATGCAATATTAAAGGAGAAGGTGGAAGAGTTACTACAAAAGGGACATATCCGAGAGAGCATTAGTCCATGTGCTGTACCAGCCTTACTCACACTAAAGAAGGATGGTTCTTGGCGTATGTGCATGGATAGTAGAGCAATCAATAAGATCACAATAAGATACAGATTTCCTATTCCCCATTTGGATGATATGCTACATCAATTAAGTGGAGCAAAGGTATTTACTAAGCTTGATTTAAGAAGTGGATATCATCAAATTCGCATTAGACCTGGTGATGAATGGAAAACTGCATTCAAGACCAAGGAAGGGCTATATGAATGGCTTGTTATGCCATTTGGACTCTCAAATGCACCAAGTACTTTTATGCACTTGATGAACCAAGTCCTTAGACCCTTCTTATCTTGATTTGTTGTTGTTTATTTTGATGACATCTTAATCTATAGCAAGAATGAAGATGAGCATTTTGATCATGTTAGAAAAATTTTGGAAGTTCTAAAGGAAAATGAGCTTTATATCAATTTGAAGAAATGTGTTTTCCTACAAAGGAGACTACTTTTCTTGGGCTTTATCTTAACAAGTGAAGGAATTCATGTTGATGATTCCAGAGTTATTGCAATAAGAGATTGGCCAACTCCAAAGACTATTACAGAAGTGAGGAGTTTCCATGGTCTTGCAACTTTCTATAGAAGATTTGTCAAGAATTTCAGCACTATCATGGCATCGATTACTGAATGTTTAAAGGAGGGCCAATTTCAATGGAGTGAAGTTGCTGAAGCAAGTTTCCAAGAAATTAAAAAGAAGCTACCACAAGCTCCAGTGTTGACCCTTCCTGATTTCAACAAGACTTTTGAGCTAGAATGTGATGCAAGTGGGGTAGGCATTGGTGCTGTCCTATCTCAAGAGAGAAAACCTGTTGCTTTCTTTAGTGAGAAATTAAGTGAAGCAAGATAGAAATGGAGTACCTATCAACAAGAGCTATATGCAGTTTTTTGAGCTTTAAAAACTTGGGAAGTTTACTTGTTACCTAAGGAGTTCATTGTCTACACCGACCATCAAGCTCAAAACATTTCAGAAATCAAAAGCATGTGGATCGCATGTTAGCAAGATGGGCAGCATACTTAGAAAAATTTAATTATCTAATTGTTCACAAGTCGGGAGCAACAAACAAAGTGGCTGATGCTTTGAGTAGGCATGCTTGTATCCTAACATCTTTTGAAGCTGAACTTCCAGGTATGGATCAAATAAAAGATTTGTATGAGAATGATGATGATTTTGGTAAAGTTTGGCAAAAGCATTTGCAAGGACAACCATTAAATAAAGATTATGTGGTGCAAAATGGTTATCTCTTTAAGAATGATCAACTATGCATTCCAAGAAGTTCTCTACGTGACAAGCTAATTAGAGAGCTACATTCAAGTGATCTTAGTGGCCATGTTGGACGTGATAAGACCATAGCCAACCTGCAGGCACGATATTATTGGCCACAACTTAAAAGAGATGCTGGAAAGTTTGTGCAAAGGTGTCCTGTATGCCAAACCTATAAAGGCCAAGTCCATAACACTAGTTTATATATGCCATTAGAAATCCCAAATGCACCATGGGGGATCTCTCAATGGACTTTATACTTGGCTTGCCAAGAACAAGGTGTGGAAATGATGCAGTATATGTTATAGTTGATAGATTCTCTAAGATGGCTCATTTCATACCGTGTTGAAAGAGAACAGATGCTCATCATGTGGCTAATCTTTTCTTTAAAGAAATAGTTAGATTACATGGTGTTCCAAGATCAATTGTTTCATATCGTGATAGCAAATTCCTAGCTGCATTTTGGCTTACATTATGGAAGCAATTCAACACTGAGCTAAAATTTTCAAGCACAGCACATCCACAAACAGATGGCCAGACTGAAATAGTGAACAAGTTCTTGGGTAACTTAATTCGCTGCATATGTGGAAACAAGAAAGGACAATGGGATTTAGTCTTGTCGCTTGCTGAATTTGCTTATAACAATTCAGAGCATAGATCTACAGGCAGGAGTCTATTCACCATTGTCTACACAAAGGTCCCAAAACATGTGGTTAATTTAATAAAACTACCTTCAAAGGAAAATTCAAGATCAGCAATCAGCTTTGCTGGTAATTATTCAGAATTATTCAAAGAGGTTCGTGATGTTTTAGAAGCATCAAATCAGAAATACAAGCAGTTAGCTGACAAGAAAAGAAGACCTATTTCATTTGATGTTGGTGATCAAGTAATGGTATATCTCCAAAAGGAGCGATTGCCTACTGGAGTTCATGGAAAACTAAGACGAAGGAAATATGGTCCTTTCTCTATTTTGAAGAAGATAAATGACAATGCTTATGTTGTTGATCTACCAAGAGAGATGAATATTTCCAATACTTTTAATGTGGCTGATCTCTCACTTTATCATCCACAACAACAACTTTATGAAGATAATAACTCGAGATCGAGTTCCAATCAAGTAGGGGAGGATGATGAGGGACATCACTTGGATAATTCTTGAAACATCTACTTAGTTCATGAAAGATCACCATAACAAAGGCAAACTTGGATTTTGCTACTAAGAAGAGGAAGTCAATCTGAATTTTATCTGTAATACATGTATGATATGTATTATGCTAGAAGATACGAGGCTATTCTACAAGTTGTTTCTTAGGTGTTATTGAGTAATATGTTAGTTGTCATCTAGTTGTCTAATATGAGTTGTTGTCTAGGTGTCATATTAGTTGTGTATGAGTTGTGTAATGGCTCATAGCTATAAATAGAGGCAATGCCCTCAAGTCATGTAACTTTTACCTTGTATTCCGACCATATCAATAGAACCCTATGTTTCTGTCCTAAGACTTGGATTAGATCTTGATCTTGAGCTTTGGATTGAGCTCATACTATCCGTGGATTCGGATTGTTGTTCATGGACTCGGACTGCCCTTAGGGGGTTATCTATTAGCACGTTGAAGTGGTTCCTTCAATATTTTATACTATTCTTACACTTCAGCACCTTGGAGTTGTTCCTCCAAATATTGTGCTGCATCAGGTGTCTTCTAGATCCTTCCGATGTCCTGTTAACGACCTTTGCCTTCGCGGATAAGTTTTGTGATAATTATGCACTCTAATCCCTCTTTTATGCTTTTCTGGAATAATCCCTGGAAAATACTGAATATGTAAAACTCATAGAAATTTTTAGTTAAAACCCTAGACTAGTGTGTATTCATATATCCTTTCATGTCTATAGTTCTAATAAAAGTTGACGTTATCCACCGTCAACAATAAGTATGAGGGAAAAAGTATTTGATTGTCCAGCATGATCGTTTTCATAAGTCCAGTTGTGCCAGAAGCTAGAGTTGCCTTTATTAGTGGATAAGGGTGGGTTAGGCATGACATTCTTAATCATAGACAAGGCACGCTACGTAGGAGCTTGATTGCTAACTAATTGCTTGCTTTTAACCAGTGACTGAATTACACGGCTACTACTTTCCTAAGTACCGCTTCAGAATCGTTCCTTACTTTACCGCAAGAAAGAACACATTGAAAGCTACAAGCCCTTACACCAGGGATGAAGTAGCTGCTTCGATAGGACCAGGGACACTACTAGACTGAGTTGAGTCCGATACTAGGGAGTACGTGCTCCAGTGATACACAGATAGATAGAATAGCCGGAGTACGGTAGGAATGGACTGTTGCCAAGCGAGTGGATTTGTGAACGAGCCATTCATTTAAGTAGAACCGCCCCTTCTACACCGCCTACTTACTTAATAATCAATTGCTCGAGCACTTATTTATCTTTATTTCAAGTAATTTACTATCTTCTTCGCCATCTACTTTAACACGTAGTCCTGCCCATGTGAATGCTGTCAACACACCCCGCTCACTACGACGGTTTGACCCTTGACATGAAAGACAAGGTTAGTTTGTTTTCCTTAATTCTCAGAGAGAAGACTCGTTGCTGGAACCGAGAGCACTAGCGATTACTTTCTTTCAGACCTTCATCCGAGAAATTCCATACCTTCCACCGACTTCTTTTGTGTGTGGCCAGAACGTGATGCTTTCCAATGCCGAGTACTTTTCTTCACAATGTATGAAGCCCGTAAAACCAAAATCGATCCAAATCCACAACCTTGATGATTGAGGAAAAAGGGTATGTATTATTATGGTGTGAGCCTTCTTTCTTTATTAAACTTACTGGCTTTACTTCCCTTCGAGCTCGGGCTAGACCTTGTTCCGGTCTTATCCTCCCGAGATCGGACTCGAGGGTTCCCTTCTTGTTTCAAAAGAGAAAGTTGTTTCAAAAGATACTTCCCTTCTTGTTTCTGCTCCTTATCGGATTGCCTAGTATTCCTAGTTCAGGGACAACCCTTGTTAACCGAGTTCTGGTCCTAGCATTGTTTGACGCTAAAGGCAACTCTAAATTAGTTGATTTCCTTCCTTCTTCAATGTCTTTACTTCTGTTAATTGTCATTACGACTGGCTATTGCCATTTCCTTTATTTCATTTCATTGAACCATCAGAACTAATCGAGTGACGGGACACCCCTATCTTTCCTAGTTCAAGTTTGTCCATAGTTAGAGGGATATTCATAGGAAGATTCCAATCCACTAATCCTTACCCATGCTTGCATTGCTTTCGTTAATTGGGCGATGGCTTCGAGTGCTTCCTTTTCGAGAGACAGGTCCTCCTTAGATCCAAATCTGAAGATCTGATTCCTCTGAGATAGAAGACAAGGTTCCTATCCCTCGCTATCGCTCTCTTTTTGGATTAAGGGCAGATTGTTTCTTATTTTAGTATATCTGGCTAATTGATGGGTTTAAGTGCGTTATAATGTTGGAAAACCTAAGTATTGACAAAAGGAAAAAATCAAATAGAACTTCTAATTCAGGTTTTGAAAGTCATAGCTATAAAAAGCTTTTTGAACACTATCATGTGGATAATCCTGAATCATTTGCATATATGCTTCTCAAAGATGGGCTAGACCTAGAAGGTGAGACTTATCAGAAATATGAGTCTTTATGTGAATTATCCTGGTACCATAAAAGCATAGTTCAAAGTTTCAATTCTGAAGTCGAAAATGGGCGTTCTTATACTGGTTTGCTTTCTGATTCTTCTTTCAAAGAATGTCTTAATGTTTCTAATGTTAATATAGCGGATATACAAAGTGGAAAAGTAGCTAATGAGAAGCTAAGTGATGAATTTACAGAGAAACTATAGTTTGCACTAACTATCGGTTGGCTGATAATATCTGATGTGGCCAATCCACGATATTCAGGTATACCATTCACACCTAGATGAGGGATAGTCAGAGCTAAATAAGGGATAGTCACAGCTAAATAAAATAAGGGATAGGTTGTTGGATAGGAGGCTAACGGGATATTAGTTTAAGCGTGGACGGCTACGGCTTTTGGGGCTAGGTTAAAGGGAAAGTATATTCCATTCAATGGGACGGGAAATCTACCTGATTCCTCCAATCCTACGACAGCAATACGAAACATACGCAACGATCAAAGTTACGATGGACAAATCTATCCCTACGAGCATACGCCAATACTTGCTTAAATCAATTCAAAAAGTTGTGGATTCTACATTCTCCTTGGCTAAGGGAATATTAGAGTTGGAATCGGAACATAATTACTCCTCGGCTAAGGCTATGGTTGGTTAGGACAAGCTGGATGGGATTCTCGGTGTGAGTGGTAAGACCACCTCTAGAGCTTGCCTGGTGGGTTGGAAAAAGAGCGAATATCATCATAGAGCTGTCGACTCTATGACTGCAGTCCTGAGAGATGGCAGTCTCTCTCTGGAACCAAGGCTTATTTATCTCTTCTTCCTTTTTATATGATTTTTGATACGACCAAAACTCTATACCATCAATCAATATCCTCAGGGATTCAATCTTGCCCTAGGCCTACCTGATAACTACTCTCTTGGATAGCTAGGGCTAAGTGCTTAAGGAAACTAGGTCAAGAATGTGAAACCGGATAGCCGGCATAGGTCGGGGTAGTTGTTATCACCGGTGCCCGGACATTGAATAGAGGTTTGTTAAGGCACGAGGCGGACCTTTGTGAATAGTGCAGCAATGGTATAGATAGCCAACCAAGCACCAGTAAGCTACTAAGGCTAGGCATACGGTTTCAAATAGGGCGGCATGGTCGCTGATAAACTTGGTTTAAGCACCGGCCAGGCCAGCTAAATGGTAGTGTGAAATAAATGAACGTATTAGGTATTTGGTTGCTAGCAAGATAACTTGATTTAGAAGTTGGAAAGTGAGAAGCACTGTTTCGCGTCAAATAGCGAAAGTAGGAGGTCAGTCATAAGTCAAAGTAAGCATATATGCGAGCGATAGCTAGTAACCTTTATTTATTAGTTGTCAGAAAGTAGGCTAGGCAAGAAGAGGAATATTCTAGCAAAGAAGGTGAAATAAGCGGTTAAGAGAAGCTGACCAAGCAAGCTATCGTGAGCAGTCCTGAAAGAGAGAAAGGAAAAAGGAGAATAAGCGCACATTTGCAGCAAGCTCTGTCAAGCTTATATCTCAGTTTTCCTTTAGCCATGTCTTAACACTTAATCGACAAAAGTACCATGGCAGGTCCGACCACTTACTGAGTCCAGAACAAGACTGGAGGCTCTATTATCTATGGTCTAGGGGCAAGCAAAATAAGGGTTTATGTATACATACACGGATAGGGACAAGTTTCAAAAGAGAAAGGCGCGCAACGAATAAGGTACCAGTCTCACCTGAGTATGCTATTTCCCATAGCCCGTCTTACGTACATTCTTAAACGTCTTCGGCTTTCACTGGTCAAACTACTCTAAGTGAAGAAAAGCGAGAGGTAAGTAGGTAGGCTTGTGTCCAAAAACAGGAGCTCATCCCAAAAATGATTGTATGGAGTTTGCGGCTTGTGGCTTGAAAGAAGAAAGAGTAGAAAAAAGAAGTCTGGAGAATTTGAATTAAATCAACCTAACATTAAGTACTCTCAAAGATTCTTTCCTACATATCAATCTGAATTGGAAGGTAGCCTCACTCAAAGAGGTGCAGAGCGAGTAGCTCATTCCATTAACGAGGCCTATTATGATGAAAGCTATCTATCCCTCTTCCCAGTTCTAATGAAGATGAAGGTGATGAGGTGTTCCCTTTACCGAAGAAGCATTAACGGATGGAATCATCTGATTAGAGGTGGCCTTTCAAACGAATTCTTATTCTATTGCTTAACTTAAGCTCGGTAAATTCCTAGCTTTTTCATTGGTAAGGAAACAAATAACAGAGAAGTGACATTGGAACGTGCTTATGTGACTTCAGTAAGGAAAGAAATGAAAGGGTGTGTATGATTGATTCCCAAAAGTAGTAATTATGAGCTCAGCTCTTTCTTTTCCCTTGGGCATTTCCTGTAAAATACTATATGAGTGAGGTCGTTATATATGATACGTAGTTCGAGAAAAATGCGTGAGTGAAGGGCCTCAACTTGTAACTGTAGTTTTGATAGCCAAATTGGAATCCGGGTCACCTGCTTTGTTAACTCAAGAAAGAAGTTGAAAGAGGGGACTCCATAAAGAGTAGGTAGGGTCTAGTTTCAGTAAGGAATAGTTTGAGTTACACTAGGGGTTTACTACACACGCTCTAAGAATGCAATGAAACTCTAGGTCAAGCAGTTGCTGCTCTTCTGTCTCATTGATCTGTAGTGAAAGGAAGAAAAGCCCTCCTTAGGCTAAAAAGGGAAAGGAAGCCCTCCCTCGAGAAAAGGAAGGTTGTTCGACAAAGGAACTACTAGTTGTTTTGAAGCAAAGAGAACCTTTTGGCATCCGATAGCACCCAATAAAGGAAAAAGAGCACCCATAGGGAAGAAAAGTGTCACCCATAGTTTGTGAAGAATAAACGACCATAGACCGCATTGAAGACCTGTCAAATTGTGGACCTACCTCTTATGATTAAGCCATCTAGAATGCTCCCGCAAATACCAGCGAATGCCATTCTGAATTCCTCGTTTGCCCGGGAACGACTTGAGTTGATCTCTTCCCACGAATCTTAGGGATGTGATAGATCGGTTCATGCTCTTTAAAGGGCGCTTAATGTTAGGAGAAGTAGAAGTGTCCGTAAATCAAGTTATGGTACCTTTATTTGGGCGATAGCTTTTATAGTTTATATCTCACTTTCGTGGGCTAGGCTAGGCTTGTTATCTAATTCCTTGATATACTCCATGATAGGTACCTTAAGCTTTTTCTCGGTGCCTTTGGTTAAATATTCATACCAACTATCTAATTATATTTACTCATTACATTAACGAGTTAGATACTAAACGCATAGGTGTAACATAACTCTTCAAATACATTCTTAGAGTTACCGCGCAATAGCACACCTTTACTACTATTACAAGTTGCAACCTTGAAACATTAAACTTGCCAAGCCGGGCACGAGGTAAGATATCATCACCACTCTCACTTGTAAGCATAATAGCCTCCCCGAGTGTATAGTCAAAGGTATAACCCACTAAAGGTTCTTTCACTTTGAAACAACAACAGTCATCTTAGCCATCCCTTAGATTATATATAATGAAGAAGAAAGGAGTGATTCCTCGAGTAGATTTATGTTTCTGCTGAATGAATAAATATGATATGAGATGGAGGGTCACACTTACGATGGCACGCACCGCACTTCGAGAGGAAGGGAAGAAAGGCTCTGCTTTTGGTATTTATTTATCAAAGAAAGACACATTTAAGCGAGCGTGGCAAGGGACTAAGTTTTTGTTGTCGCAGGATAGTAAAAAGCATTGGCGGATGCTAGCTAGGCATATTTATTAGTTTAGTTTGTTTACAAGTAGGAATTCAAAGAAGAAAGAAGAAGGATTATCTTAAAGAGATAAGAATAGAGAGAGAGTGTAATTAAAGCAAGGGATAACGGTCAAGTGCACATTTCATTCATGTCAAGGCTATCTAAAAAGCAAGGGAAATCATGATTCATTGGCAAATCAGACAGATTTAAGAGCTATACTTGGCTAAAGCATAAGACAATACTGCGGTGAAAGCCTTAAGCCAGGAAAATCCATAAATGTTAATGAATTATTGACCCTAGTCTAAAGGTACCAGTATCTTTCCCAAGCACCAACTCGCTTTCGATTTTTTATGTGGCCTCCCTTTTCCTTGTGTTAAAAGTGCCAACTTCTTAGTTTTTGTACTTAATTCGAATTAGCAAAACTTGATCCTATTTGACCTACTGTATAGATAGCCCTATTTAATAAGTTGCTCCTATTTTGGTATTTCGTGCATCCGTTTCCACCATCCATTTCTACCTCCTGGCAGAAATGCAGGGAATGTGTATCATTCTAATCTCTTCAAATCAATCTGAAAAAGCTTTATTGCTATCTCTAGAGGTAATCCACATTGATGTAATGAAAGCGAAGGACCCACAACAATAACAGAACACCCCGAGTAATCGACCTGTTTCCCAAGCAGAGTCTCGCGAAACCTCCCTTCTTTACCCTCAATTACATCTGAAAGTGATTTGTATACTTTATTGTGACCATCCCTCATCAGTTGCCCACGGGACCCACTATCAAGAAGTGTATCCACAGCTTCTTGTACCAATTTTTCCTGGCACATTACTAAATCTACTGGTGCTAATTCACTTCTTTTTAATAGATAGGCAAGGATGTTGTTCCGACGGATAACTCTCTTATAAAGTTCATTAATATCTGAAGTAACTACTTTATCCCAGATCTATAAACAATGGGTCTCAATTCGGGAGGAAGAACCGGTAATAAGCACAAAACCATCCATTCTGGTTCTACATTTGTTTGAATAAAATGTTTTGCTAATTGCATACGTCTAATCAAAAAAACTTTTCTTATTTGTCTTTTTCTATCTTCCCATTCATCTCCACTATACCCCTCGTCTTCTAATTCCTTCCATTCAACGAAAGAATTCTCTATAATAATTCACAAATCTAAATCCGCTAATTGTCTTGTGCTTGCTCATTAGAGGATACCCCGGTAGTTAGTAGGGGGCTAATAACTTTAGTTAGAGATTAGAGTGATCTGATCTAGGCTATTTTCGCTGAACGAGTTAGAAGATGTTGCCAATGACCGGGTATTGAAAGGAACGACTTGCCTAGTGGGCACTCTTCGTAGCCATGGCAAGAACTCATTGAATCTATCGTTTGGGCTCATTACAAATTCAAAGTTACTCCTGCTACTCAGCCTAGAGCCTTGAGCATTATACAAGGACGTGCTGTAGGAGTAACCCATTACCTTCTGGGTGGAATTGCCACAACATGGGCATTCTTCTTAGCGAGAATTATTGCAGTAGGATAGTGGCTAGGAGGATTTGAAATTATGGAATGCAGATTTCCCAGGTTTAGCCAAGGCTTAGCTCAGGACCCCACTACTCGTCGTATTTGGTTTGGTATTGCTACCGCACATGATTTCGAAAGTCATGATGATATTACTGAGGAACGTCTTTATCAGAACATTTTTGTTTGGTAGTTAGCAATAATCTTTCTATGGACGTCCGGAAATCTGTTTCATGTAGCTTGGCAAGGAAATTTTGAATCATGGATACAGGATCCTTTACACGTAAGACCTATTGCTCATGCCATTTGGGATCCTCATTTTGGGCAACCCGCCGTGGAAGCCTTTACTCGAGGAGGTGCTGCCGGTCCAGTGAATATCGCTTATTCTGGGGTTTATCAGTGGTGGTATACAATTGGATTGCGCACCAATGAAGATCTTTATACTGGAGCTCTTTTTCTATTATTTCTTTCTACGCTATCCTTAATAGGGGGTTGGTTACATCTACAACCCAAATGGAAGCCAAGCCTTTCGTGGTTCAAAAACGCCGAATCTCGTCTGAATCATCATTTGTCAGGACTTTTCGGAGTAAGTTCTTTGGCTTGGACAGGACATTTAGTTCATGTTGCTATTCCCGGATCCAGGGGGGAGTACGTTCGATGGAATAATTTCTTAGATGTATTACCCTATCCCCAGGGGTTGGGTCCCCTTCTGACAGGTCAGTGGAATCTTTATGCCCAAAATCCTGATTCGAGTAATCATTTATTTGGTACCACTCAAGGAGCGGGAACTGCCATTCTGACCCTTCTTGGGGGATTCCATCCACAAACACAAAGTTTGTGGCTGACCGATATTGCTCATCATCATTTAGCTATTGCATTTATTTTTCTCATTGCCGGTCATATGTATCGAACTAACTTCGGAATTGGGTACAGTATCAAAGATCTTTTAGAAGCACATACTCCTCCGGGGGGTTGATTAGGACGTGGGCATGAAGGCCTTTATGATACAATCAATAATTCGATTCATTTTCAATTATGCCTTGCTCTAGCTTCCTTAGGGGTTATTGGGATTCCGGTCACTACCGCACTATCGAAAGCTATTAAATTAACATATGATCCTTTTGGGGATGAAACGCCGTTACTATTACCGAAGGAGATCATTTTAAAGGAAATAGTAGAGATACAGGCCCGATACTAGGAGAATTACCCAGGTGCCGATATACCCGATATAACTATCAAAGCTTATAGCTTGAACTTCAAACCACCTGATGAGGTGGAAAGACCATCTTTGGAAGAGAGTAATCTCTCTCTTTTGAATGTATTACGAAAATATAGTTCTATCCTGAACTTGAAAGATACCCCTTCGATTCCTAATCTTAGGAAGAATCTTAAGAAGACTTATCTTCCCTACATAAAAAAGGAAGAAACCCCATTAAAATCAGGTTACACCAGGGCCCGCAATGGTTGACTGATCAATACTTCACAAAGTCATCAACATGTGATACGACAAAACTAGAAATCAAATCGTTGGTGGCTGATCTCTCCATCTATTTACTTCTATTGGACCCATAGGACCAGGATTGTGCTCTAACGAGCCTAGCCCTGACCCTGCGGCGACCCGCGCCAAGTCCGACACTGCAGCGAGTCCTCCCCGCCACACTGCTGGGTGTCGTTGTGCTCTAACGAGCCCAGCCCTGACCCCGCGGTGACCCGCGCCAAGTCCGACACTGTGGCGAGTCCTCCCCGCCACACTGCCGCGCTCGTCAAGGTTGCTCCCGTGCTCTCCGCCTCGGGAGCGCCCATGCCATCGCTCAAGTACCAGCTGCCCCTGGCTGACCTTGACTCGCTCGTCAACACCTCCCACATGACGGCGCTGCAGTCGCTGGACGCACGCCTCAGCTGCCTCCGCGCATTGCCCGGCGGCATCGTCCTCCTCGTCTCACTCTGGGATTTGGACGTCACCAAGCTGCACCATCTCCACCTCACGGGCAACGGGCTCAACAGCACTAACCCCGCGCAGCTCGCCGCTCTCGTGGTGGCCGTCCGCGCCATTCTCGTCAACGCCGCATTCCTGGAGTTGGGCGACACCGGTTGCGACTGCCACCACTGGGTGGCGCCCAGCTGGAAGGAGATGGACCTCCCACCAATTCGGGCTTACCACCTGGACCGTGCTTTCCCTGGACAACAGACTCCCGACGTCACTAAGCAGCATGCCGTCCAGGGTGCACGCCAGTCGCCAGGTGTTCGAGGAATTGTCACTGTGTGCCGACATCTTCTGCAACATCTGTACTGTCTTAGAGCTGCTGAGTCATATGTCAGTGGGAGTCCATCAACACCAACAATGGCCACCACCTGATGGATTGAGGTTGACAAGCTGTGATGTTGAGTTACGGCCTACACCATGGTCGTCGTTCAACATGGCTGAGAAGTTCACTGTCAGGAGTTCCTGTGGTCAATTTTGGAAGCCCCCATGGCCTATACATATTGTCCAACAAATCAGTGTTGACCTTCGACCAATACCATGGCCATCCTTCAGTGCATTCCATGAGTTCCATGAGTTTACTGCAAGGTGGTGTACTGGTGTTTCAAGTTGATCATGCTGCCTTCAGTTTGGTGGAATTCTAGGATGCCAATGTAAGGTGCTTATTCTGTTGAAACCATGACCTGCTGGGCACAGTCATCAGGAAGGTCTCAGTGTGGCATTGTTATGTTCATCTCCACCACGAGTATTCTTATCATGCAAATCGTCCGGCATGTTCTTGGTCAAGACCAGATGCTTAGTGGAAAATGAGATGGCAATAGAAACTGGAATTCTTCAAATTGCAATTGTGAGCTGTTCTTGCTATTTGCTTGCACTGGTAGCACTCATGGATGGGTAAGCTGATTTTACAGTCACATATAATTATATGCACACTTGCTGGGACTGCAGCTTGCTATCCTTGTATATGGCAACTATTTGGTAACTTCTTCTTTACTCAGGACCAGTTCAATTGCCAGCAAGCTGAGTACGTTTATGGCCTGCTCTTGTCAATGGGTTTTCTCTACAGGACATATTCTCGCTACCAAACTGCATATAGTTTTTATGCCATATGATCCAGGAATTTGTTGCTGTCAGAGTTGCAACACGTTCAGCATTTCTTCCATAGCTACAATTGAGATGCTAGCTTCTCATTTGCCTCAGTATCCTTGTTTCTATCATGCTCAAATGGGAAGTGATCAAATGCTGTATCACTCAAGGATGAAGAAAAGAACTCGAGTTCTGTGGTATCACCTGCATATATCAATCTCTGTTGGTGGTTCTGATGGAGTTCATCTAGTTGCTGCCTACAAGGTGTTCAAGCTGCAGCGTAAGTTCAGTCCACAGGGTGTGTTTGTCAAGTTGGGAACACTATGGGTACCTTGGACATGGATATATTCAGTTGGGTCTAGAAAAGAGGCAGTGAGAAGAGTGGTTCTGTACTTTGATTTAGTACACTGTCAGAGGAATGAGCTCATAGCTAGAGGTCATGCACTGATTAAAAATGTTGCTAGGAAGGACTCAGGTGCTGCATGGTCATCTCAGAAACTATTTGTGCCCTCCCAGCAGAAACATGGTGAAGCCTCCATGGTCAGAGCTGTGTTATTTCAATTTCTACATAAACCGTGGGATCCAGATGATTCTTTGTATCAGCATCAGATTGAGAACTATCAGACATATACCAACAGCTTTATTCTTAGCCAGCAGTTTAGCTTTTCGTCGATTGATAAAAAGGAAATTCACAGATTGATGTAACTGATGTTGTTATACCTGTCAGCCCTGGTACTATGACACAGAGGAAAAATGGGACTACCAATAAGGACTTGATGTTCCTTGATGTGGGCTTCTTGACTATCAATTCAGATCAAGAGTTTCTACAGTTCCCTTGGGATCCCGGTGGTTCTATTCAATCGGCTTGGGGGCAAGCCGAATTTCAAGGAGAGGGGAATGTTAGTATCATCAGCTATGGTTGGGCTGTTGCTTGGGCCTAGGCCTTGTTTGAAATAAGCCCTGAGCTTGTGTGTCACTTATAGAAGGTCACCACGTCCATGATTCAGGGAGCTGGGATGGCAGCTACCGATGACGAGCATGGCGTGCTTTCTCTTGCCTAGTTTAGTGATTATTGCTTTCCTAGATTAGCTTTGTAATCTTCTATATATTGTTCTTCGATCAATGAAAAACGTTGCCGCTTTGCAGCACCAAACTACCGTGTATCCACTGTGTTTGCGTGTGTTCATCTTCCTCCTCTCGCCGAATTCTGTCAATTGGCATCGAGCCGGGTCGCATCGCCGCCATGTCGCAGCCACCGTCCAAGAAGGTGTTGACAGGCGATGGCTCCAACGGAAGAAGGAGGAGCCGCCACGTTCACCTCGACGCCGCCGCGGCCGCTCCAAAGCAGCCGTCACTCGCGTGGCTCCCGACGCCGGGTCGCGTGTGATCGAAGCGCATCATCGAGCGCCCGTCCGCCAACGCCGCCTGGCCGATGCTGACCCGGACAAATTATCCGGAGTGGGCGTTGGTCATGGTGGTGAACTTCCGCACCCTCCGCGTGCGGGACGTAGTCCACCACGGCCCCGTCGACGATCCCGACGAGGAGGAGTACCACGACGATTGAGTGGCGATGGCAGGCCTCCCCGCGCTTGGTCCCGTCCGATCTCTGGAGCACACTCGCCGTCAAAACGCACGGCCAAGGAGGCGTGGGGCGCGTCAAGAACCTCGCGGATCGGCGGCGAACGCGCCAGCGATGCCACAAGCAGCAGCAGCTCCGTCGCGACTCGGCAACCTCACCTTCAAGGAAGGGGAGTCGGTGACCGAGTTCAGGCTCCACATCACCGTACTCGCCACCAACCTTCGCTCTCTCGGCGACAACATCACCGATGCCGAGGTAGTGAAGAAATTGCTGCAGGTGGTCCGCGACAGACTTAACCACGCCGTCGTCTCCATCGAGATGTTCCTCGACCTGAACGCCGTCACGATCGAGGAAGTGATCGGCCGCCTGCGCGCCTTCGAGGAGCGCTCAACCGAAGCAGATCACGGACGCCATGGGGCGCCCGATGCTCGCGAGGAGGATCGGGAGGCCCGCCGCAAGGCACGCCGTGAGTAGGAGAACTCCGGCAGCGGTGCGGTCCAGCAGCCGCTGGAAGAACCGCGACGCTGGCGCGACGCGGGGCGGCGGTCGTGGGCGGGTAGAACGCAGCGCCGAGAACACTAGTGGCAAAAGCGGCCACCACCCGCACTTGTTGCGATAACCGCGGCAAAACTAGCCACCGGGCCAAGGATTGCCGCTGGAAGAAGAAGGGCGCAGCCACGCCGCGTAGGCCGAGGAAGAAGAAGGGGCGCCATGTACATCGCCGCGAGACCGCGCCGACCATGCCTACCAACGATGCGCTGAACCGCTGGCCCACCTCAATGAGCGAAAAAGTCCTTCTCCACCTCAATAGCGAGGGAGAGAAAGGAGCCGGGGACCTTGCCGCTGGGTGCTTGACACCGGCGCAACGAACCACATGACGGGGTCAAGCGCGACGCTTTCGCCGAGCTGAACTCCGGCCACACTGGAACCGTAAAGTTCAGTAATGGGTCTGTAGTGGCCGTTGAAGGACGGGGCACCGTCCTCTTCGCCTGCAAGACCGGTGAACACCGACGCCTCAATGGAGTCTACTACATCCCGCGCCCCACCATGAACATCATCAGCCTCGGTCAGATGGATGAGGACGGGTTCAAGGTCGACATCGAGTCCGGAGTTCTCCGCCTCTACGACCTACAGCGTCAGCTCCTCGCAAAGGTGCACCGCACCACGAGCCGGCTGTACCACCTCGACATGAACGCCGTCTCGCCGGTGTGTCTCACCGTCTTTGGGGGATGTCGCCTGGCGTTGGCACGAGAGGTACGGTCATCTCAATTTCCAGGCCGAGGAAGCGGGGCGTGATGAACTGGTGCGTGGACTGCCGGTGATTGATCACGTTGATCAAGTCTGCGAGGACTGCGTCTTTGGCAAAACAAAAGCGCCGCGCCGTTCCCCGCGGGCGCGATGTACCGAGCCGGGGAGGAGCTCGAGCTCGTCCACGGTGATCTCTGTGGACCGATCACGCCACAAACGGCCGCCGGGAACGCCTACTTCTTTTCTTCTGGTGGACGACATGAGCCGATATATGTGGCTCACACTTGCTGCGCTCAAAGCGGATGCACCGGCGGCGATCATGGAGTTTCAGACGTCGCCGAGCGCGAGTCGTGGAAGAAATTGAAGGTTCTCGCGAACCGACAACGGAGGAGAGTTTACCTCTGTCGAGTTTGCTGAATATTGTGCAGGTGACGGTGTTGAGCGCCACTTCTCGGCGCCCATTACTCCCCGCGGCGTATGGGGTGGTTGAGCGCCGAAACCAGATGGTCGTGGGCATGGCGAGAAGCATGCTGCGAGCTTGTCGTGTGCCCGGCCAGTTTTGGGGTGAGGCGGTGCACACAGCCGTGTACATCCTGAACCGGGCGCCGATGGCCGCACTCGACGGACAGACTCCGTTCAAGGCCTGGTATGGGAAAAAGCCCCCAGTACACTACCTGAAAGTGTTTGGGTGTGTCGCCTGCATCAAGCGCCTTTGCCCACACCTCGCCAAGCTCAATGATCGCGGGCAGAAGGTCGTCTTCATCGGCTACCAGAGCGGGTCCAAGGCATACCGCTTCTACGACCCAGAGGCAGGTCGCGTCCACATCTCGCAACGCCGTCTTCGACGAGCCTTGGGCTGAAACGGGCAGACGCCTCCACCAACAACGATGTGGAGCCCTTTGCCATCGAACAGAATACGAGCTCCATCGCCGTGCACCCGATTCACCCCGCCGAGAGCAGGCGTCGAGTTCATCGGCGTCCACCGTCTGCTGCCCAGAGGTCTCCCACGACGGGCACGTTGTCCGCTCTCCGCTCCCCAATGGGCCAGCCCAGTTCATCATCACCCAGAACACCGGCTGGTACCACCAAACTGCAAGTCGAGTTTGTGACCTCAGCAGTGATCCAAATCTCGATGCGGATGACGGCGACGACATGGAGCACAAGTACCGGAAGTTGGACAACATCCTCGGCACACATGCCGCTCCGGCCCGGGCGAGTGTGTGCCGCGGTGGAAGGTGAGCTCCATGCTGTCGGTGTGGAGGAGCCAAGATCCCCGAAGGAGGCCGGTGATGATCTGAACTGGATCGGTGCGATGGAGGAGGAGATGCAGTCCATCCGCGACAACAAGACGTGGTCGCTGGTTGATCTTCCCTCAGGACAGCGTGCCATCGGACTCAAGTGGGTGTACAAAGTCAAGCGTGACGAGAACGGCAACATCGCCAAGTACAAAGCCCGCCTTGTCGCAAAGGGCTACGTTCAATGACCCGGCATCAACTTTGAAGAGGTCTTCGCCCCTGTCGCTCGGCTGGAATTCGTGCAGCTGCTGCTCGCCATTGCCGCGCACTACAGCTGGGGCGTTCACCACATGGACGTCAAATCGGCTTTCTTAAACGGTGAGCTCCAGGAGGAGGTGTACGTGCAACAGGCTCCTGGCTTCGTCGACAACCAACACAAGCACAAGGTGCTCCGACTCCACAAGGCATTGTACGGCCTTCGGCAAGCTCCACGCGCATGGAACCGAAAGCTCGACGCCTCACTGGTGTCACTCGGTTTCCACCGCTATGTGGACGAACATGGGATGTATACCCGTGGGAAGGGAGGAGCACGTCTGATTGTAGGCATGTATGTCGATGACCTGATCATCACAGGAGGGGATGCTGCTGCTGTGAACAAGTTCAAGGCGCAGATGAAGAACATGTTCGCATGAGCGACCTCGGTCTCTTGTCCTACTATTTGGGACTGGAGGTCACACAGGGGGCACGACGGAATCACCCTCCGTCGGGCGCCTACGCCATGAAGATACTCGAGAAAGCAGGACCGGCGGCTTGCAATCCGAAAAGCCACTCCCATGGAGATGAAGTTGAAGCTACTCAAGGAAGGGTCGACTCCAAACGCCGACGCCACTGAGTACCGCAGCCTCATTGGAAGTCTCGGTACCTGTGCAACTCTGCACCCGATCCGCCTATGCAGTTGGCTATCTCGGGCCGCTTCATGGAGGCACCACGTCGAGCACCTCGCCACCGTCAAGCGTGTCCTACGCTATGTTGCGGGGGCGGTGCATTGGGGCTTGCACTATCATCCTGGAGGGACGAACGAAGGCACGCCAAAGCTGCTGGGCTACTCCGATAGTGACCTGGCCGGAGATGTCAACGACAGGGAAAAGTACCAGCAGCCTCATTTTCTTCCTTGCAGATGGGCTGGTTGCGTGGCAATCGGCGAAACAAAAAAGTGGTTGCGCTGTCTTCCCTGCGAGGCAGAATACATCGCTGCTGCAGGAGCTGCGTCTTGGCGCTTTGGCTGGCGCACTTGCTGGCTGAGCTCATCGGTGGAGCGGTCCTCGCGCCCAAGCTCAAGGTAGACAACAAGTCTGCCATAGCACTGATGAAAAAAATCCTGTGCACCATGACCGGAGTAAGCACATTGACATCAAGTTCCATTTCATCCGGGAGTGCTTGTGACAGGAAGCTGATCGATGTTGAGTTCGTCGGCACGGAGCTGCAACTGAGCGACATTCTGACGCAGGCGCTCGGTCGAGTTCGGTTCCAGGAACTCCGCAATGGAATCTTTCATGAAAGAGTTAGTGTAAATAGGCTCAAGGTCTTAGGAAGATATTGTTTGAAATAAGCCCTGAGCTTGTGTGTCACTTATAGAAGGTCACCACGTCCATGATTCAGGGAGCTGGGATGGCAGCTACCGATGACGAGCATGGCTTGTTTTCTCTTGCCTAGTTTAGTGATTATTGCTTTCCTAGATTAGCTTTGTAATCTTCTATATATTGTTCTTCGATCAATGGAAAACGTTGCCGCTTTGCACCACCAAACTACCGTGTATCCACTGTGTTCGCGTGTGTTCATCTTCCTCCTCTCGCTCGGAATTCTGTCAGGTCTTGAGCTCATCTCGGACTCGGCTTGGATGGGTGTCTACAAAAGTAAGGGAGCAGGAGCAGACAAGGCATCAAACGATTACAAACAAAAATTCCCCTTCCCCTTCTACTGTTCATCTTCTTCCTTGCAATCCTTTGCTTCCAAGCTCTGATTCCTACTGCTCTCTACGTTCCAACTACCAGGGTGCTAACAGTCGCGCGCACGCGTCCGGGAGGAAGACGATCGAACATGGAGTACCGAGTCGCTTTGGAGGAACTGACGACGGCACAGCCTCAGATTTGCTAGAGCCACCATCCGGGTTGGTCTTGTAGGGGATCTTGACTCTTGAGCGCCTTGAAGGTGTCATGCAGGCGACCCGCGACCTGCATGATGTCAGGGTGGGACATCGACAGGAATCCAGCCTTGGTGTGGCGCCCATCGAGGAGGTGGAACGTGGACATGCCGTGGGTCTGAAACGGCTCCATCCAATCGCCCTTGAAGTAGATGGAGGAGGCGCGAGGTGCTTGGCGATGCGGACTACGAGAAGAAGAAGCTAGAGTCCGAAAACATCATCGGGAAAATCATCGTATGCTTTGCACCGCCGTTCCAGTCCACCTATCCGCGCCTCTGCCGGAGTTTAGGGCCACCCAAGCCGCCATCGCCGGCGGGGAGCATCATCTTCGAGCAGTACGTACAGCACAGACGTCCTCGACACCCAGATGTACTGCCAAGGCCACTGCCCTGCGTCGTGGTAGATAGAGAAACCATATTCATCAGTATCATAAAAAGCGAAAGGTGATCCACTATTGCATCCACACCGTACGTACCGCGGGCCATCAGCCATCTCGATCATCTTTGTCTTGCCTGATCCTTGCCGTGTAATCAACTTTTATTTTATTTTCTTTAACCCGTAATCAACTTTTCTTTAACAGCCAAGATTCGTGAAATGCAACACCAAAAGTAGTAGCGGCCGCGCAGCTTATTCGCTCGTTCTGATTGGTTGCTTTTTGACCTGGGTCCCATATGCATGCGCGCTTTTCGCAGTCCTTGTTCGGCTCAACGCGTCCGGCTCGTCACCTTTGGCTCAGCCGCTCAGGTGTGGATGGGAGTCGGCTCGTTCACTAATGCCCAATCGTCTGTACTGTACTATCTCTCTCCCGTCACATCAGTGCCGCCGCCCGCTCTCACAAACTCCCTCGTTCCGCAACGCCGCCGCCGCCGCCGCTCACGTCGCCCATCTCTTCTCCTCCTGTGCGCCGACACCCTGCCATCTCCAGTCTCCGAGCTATCTTCTTCCCCATGGAGCTTTTATCCGATCTCCCTCGCTCTCCCTGACATGAACCATGAAATCCATAGATACCAGTTCCAGATCTTGCCAAAACCAAATCCCGCCTAATGCTCTCCTCGGTGGCTATCGCCATCATCCCTCTTCGGCCGCGAAGCACACATGCCAATCTTGGGGATCGCCGTGTCTGCGCCGCCGGCAGCAGAGGGCGACGCCGCCCGCCCCCGTCAGGCTTCGGCGGCGGCAGCTCAAGGTGATCTAGTCTCCCGCTGCTATTCGATTTTTTTGGATTCGACTGCGCTGTCTCGTCAAGGCATCGCCTTTCATGCTGTTTGCAGGTAAAGTTACTTCTTCTTTTTTTTTTGGCTCATACAGGTAAAGTTACTTCTAGTACCTTTTAGATCCGCGACTTTTGTCCAAAGCTCATTTGATTTTAGTTCTACGGTTTTCACTTCTGTGAGAATTTTTCATTTTTTATATAGAAAACTTTACGGTAATAGTTGGATTCCGTGTTCCAACGTTGAGTACCCCCTAGATGATTCATCCAATATTTCGGCTCAATGCAGTGTGATGGTGGCAGTGATCCTCCTTGCAAGGACATGGGCTCTAAAGACATAAATGTATTTGGTACTTCTCATCTCTTCGTTGTCTAGACATATCCAATGTTGTCCTGTTAATTAACTCATATAGCAGCCACATTTCTGTGACCCTTAAAGCTGGTTTGTACCATTCAGGTTGAGGCTGACTACTGCAACGAAAACACAATATTGATCTCCTACCATGTTCAATGTGGCAAAAATCCAATTTTCTGTTGTGAGCAGAATGGTAGAATTTATATAAGGCTTAATTTTTTCTTGTGCCAGTGAAGCTACTGCTTTACCTATGTATATTTGTTTATTTTCATGTTAGGTACTTGATTACTAAGTCTAGGAAACACCCCCTAGTGCAGAAATTGGTAGTCCTAGTTGAATATTTGCAGGCATTTAAGAATTTTGATCTCATAACCGTTGGCCTTTTAATTAGCATATCTTTTAGACTCATGTGCCTTGGAGTCCTAGTTGAATATTTGCAGGCATTTAAGAACTTTGATCTCATAACTGTTGGCCTTTTAATTAGCAATCTTTTAGACTCATGTGCCTTGGATTGCTGATTCTCTGCCGAACGTTCCGGCCATTTATTATATCCAAGTGAACAGAAATAAAGAAGTGTACTTATATCTATCAACTATTAATCCAAAACACATATAAACAAGAGTCTCTCTCTCATTGCCAACACCTTTACTCCGTTCCATAACTGAACTGACTCCAAAGTTGAAGCTAAAAAGACCCAAAAAAGAGAGATTCAGAGGGCACAGAACAGAAGATCATCGGGCATCACACAACAGGGGCACAAAACCAAAACAAAAAAGAATTTAGCAGTAACGAGGCCCTACCTTCAAACCTGCTCAATCAAGGCATCCGAGTACCTAGCATATCTGAAGTGTTAAGCATTTAATACACTTGGATATGCTTTCAGTATTCTTGTATCTTCTATTTTTCTGTATTTAGATTAGTTCTAAGCACCGGTAAGGTACTCCAGTAAGGTACTTGCTCACTTTTGAAACCGAATTTTTCAGTAGTACTTGAACCATGTTGGGTTCCAATTAAAATAATTTGAAAAACCTTGACCTACGTTTTAACACTGGCTTGTATGACTTTTCCACTTTTGCAGTACCCACTATGTATTCTCAATAGTACTTGAACCATGCTTGGGTCTAATTAAATTTATTTGAAAACCTTAACTGATGTTTTAACTTTGGCTTGTATGACTTTTCCACCTTCGCATTACTGATTATTTCTATTTAAGTAGTAATCATGCTCTATAATTCTACTATTTCATTTGTAGAAGTGTCTTTAGTACTTCACTTTTATTATCTTTTAATATCATTGTGCTTAAGGTTCTTTCCGTCGATGATACTAAAATTAATTTATATTTCATAAGCCTTTCTGAATCCAATGACTCTTTTTATCAACATGTTACTTTAAAATTACACCTTGCAGCAGGTACTAGGTACACTTCTATTTATCTAAATTGTTTCTCCTGGAAGGGACCTTAGTTTCAAAATGTTTCTTTCCTTAGAAAGTAATTCTCGCATCCTCTAGTCTATATACTAGGCGCACATGTTCTTTCTTTTTTCTTTATCTGTCATTTGTAGTGCATGGTTTACGTTTACATTTATAAATTCTTTCCTAACTTCTAATTGCATCTTATTCTTCTAGTAGCTACCCTTGATCAAGTCTATATTCTGTGCATGTTATTTTCTTCATTATATTGCAGTCTATGGTTCAGATTTAGTTTCTGATGCTGGACAGTGTTTGTAGAATTTAATCTAATTCTCATTATTAATTTTTGTTTTTTTATTAGACAATCTCTCAGATCTAAAATTGTAACTGTTGGTGCCAAGAGATATAAGAAGCCACTCATAATTGAAGACCAGTCTTGTTATGTGTCTAGTGATTTCACATATGCATTAATAATTACCAGTTGTTTCCTATCCCTATTATTTTGTTGATCCATATTATAGACCAATTTTTTTCATCTGGGGTTCCTCGAACATTGCGACCTCCTGAAAGCTTAGATATATTCCATTTAATTCAATGATGGATTTGTATGGTTACTTATGAAGTACTGCTATGCTTTTAAATTCTCTCCTTCCAAAATTGTTTAATTCAGATCTGTGAGATTTCAGCCATGTTGAAAGAGCAGCCACTCAAAGTATTCTCCTTGATGAAGTTGCCTTTTTCTGTTAATTATGCTGATTTTTATGTTGCTTTCAGTTTTGATGCTTTTGCTTCATTATCAACCAGGATTATTATTTCAATATGAGTCTGAACTTGATGCTTAACTAAGCTCCTCATCTGGAGGTTCTCGATTTGGGTTGACAATATAACCCTAGGCAAGGCACTGATGAACCTGAGGTATATAGATGAGAGGGCAGCACCGTTCACTAGAAAAGGTTTCTTTCAAAGTTTATATCAATATATTCAATATATTTTCTGACTTGTTTTTTCTTTGATTCTACCTATGGTTATAGCTAACCAACTTTAGATGCCTGCTGTTCAAGAATATTTTGAGACATAAATAACATCAATTTTTGTGTTTCCTCTAAACTAGCTGCGGATCCTAGTATGTTAAATTTGGTTGATCCTAGCTCTTGTGGGTCTAACTTTCTATGCAGAGGAAATATGCTAATTGACTGTATTTTAGTTCTAGTAAACAAAAAAAATTTAGTCCGCAACTTTATGGTGACCTTTATGCAATTTACATGGTGACTTTTAGTTTACAGATCTGCAATATTTCCTTGACCATTCATTCCACTTTGATGTGTACTGATGACAATTAATTCAAGCAGCATCGTACCCATAAATTATTTGTATGATACTAACAGCATCTTACCCTTGAATTATTGCTTGTAAGTCCCACTGATATTGGTAGGTACATAATACATAAATTCTGGTCCTATATATCTACTGTAGTGCACCGAGTCAAATCATTGCAAAAAAAGCAGGGGAGATGGTGCAAGGGTGCAGTTTATGTCTTGTGTTGGTTTTTCGTTTTTCTTTCTCTTAGTTGGCTTGTATCTTAGGAATGAATATATTGGTGACATGATCAGTTGGCAGAGTAGAGAGGGCTAGCTAGTACTAGTTGTGACATGTTTGCTTAGCAAACTTGTCTTTTATTCAGTTTCTAGTTTAAGTTGTGAAACATTTGTTATGGAACAGATGGAGCATTTATAAACATCACATAAAAACCATCCATAAGGAAGCTGCTGTATTAAAAAAAAATCAAAATGCAGTGGCCAGAGCACGGAGTCACGTGCTGACACCCTAACTGTAACAGAAGTTTGTGTAAGCTCGAAATAGTTCAAAATATGGTGGAGTCACCACTGTGGGCTGTGGTCCTGTCCTGTCGCAGTGTCGGTCCTATTGCAGGTATAAAAAAAATCATGGTGACTGGTGAGGCGTGAGTTGACTGAGAGAATAAACTTTGCACGGCTGCACTTGTGAAAAATGACTGATTATTTTTATTAGTAGAAAAGCATTGCAAGTTCTTTCGATCTTTATGAGAACTACTTTGGTTCTATTATTTTTGCATGTACTTGATCTAAACAATGGTACATGAATGGTAACAATTGGTACAAGTCATGATGAGTCGCCATAGAATCAAAATAAAATTGTACTTTTACTATAACCTAAATATATGTCTTAAAACAAGTGAGCCGCTTGGTACATGAATGTGGTAACCTAGAAAAGTATATGCTACTAGTACGCATGTATTTGGGCTAAACAAATGTACAGTAATGATAACCATTGGTACAACACATGATGGGTCGCCATAGAATCAAAATAAAATTGTATGTTTACTATAACCTAAATATATGTCTTAAAACAAATGAGCCGCTCGGTACATGAATGTGGTAACCTAGATAAGTATATCTACTACTAGTATGCATGTACATGAACGTGGTAACCTAGATAAGTATATAAGTTACTAGTATGCATGTATTTGAGCTAAACAAATGTACAGTAATGATAACCATTGGTACAAGATATGATGGGTCGCCATAGAATTAGAATAAAATTGTATTTTTACTAAAACCTAAATATATACCTACCAAATACACAAATAGATATTTCTTCAGTTCCGCTTGGTACATGAAGATGGTAACCTAGATAAGTAAATCCGCTACTAGTACCCATGTACAAGAATGTGGTAACCTAGATAAGTATAACTGCTACCAGTACACATGTACTTGAGTTAAACAAATATACAACAATGACAACCATTGGTACAAGACATGATAGGTTGCCATAGAATCTAAAATAAAATTGTATTTTTACTAAAACCTAAAAATATACCTACCAAATACACAAATAGATATTTCTTCAGTTCCAAGTTATAAGTTGTTTTGATTTTTTGGTACATCTATTTTGTTATGTATTTAGACATATGGATATATAGCAAAATGGATATAAAAAAAAATTAAAGCGATTTATAATTTGGAACGGATGAAGTACTAAATTGTACTATTATAGCTCACTAGATAGCATGCATTATATGATAGCCAACAAACAAGTCCTTTATCTCTATTTTTAAGATTGCACCTCCCTTAAGGTGAATTTTTGCAACACAATCCTGATTAGGATGACCTGTTTTATCTTACATTTAGGTGCATCATATATAAAATCAAAAGGAAAGACTGCAAAATTTTTTATACCTAGGGATATATATAAAAAAAAAGTAAAGGGAGAAAAAACCTGGTAGTTGTATTTTCTCCAACTCAAATTCCGATTGGTAGAAAAAATGGCACTAATCAGCATAGAAAACATAGCAAACAAAAATTTATTCATAGAATCGAAACATTAATCCAACTTATAAATAGATCATCAAGACAACTACTCCCTCGTCCCAAAAAGGATGACATTTTGGGTGTTCGTGCCACAAGTTTGACTTGATTTGTAGAAAATACTGAACAATGTTTATATCTCCGAATAAATTTGTTAAAAAACTAGATCTAAAGATCTTTCCGATAATATCAATTATGATACTAATCGATGATATTTATTATTTTTAAAAATTGCCGGCAATCATTTTAAGGAAGCGAACGACATCTTTTTTTTGGACTGAGGGAGTAATCAGCAGCGATAGATTATCACCATAAATGGGAACTCAAAAATACTCATCAGTAATCCAAACTAAACTAATCAAGAGTAGTCATTAAAGTACAAAATGTAGTGGCCAGTGTGTCAGACATGGTACTTCTTGGACCAGATTGCACAGTCACCGGCGGGTGTGTTACAGTACTTGTACGTACACTATAGGAACAGTCGGTTTGCAGGCAGCAGGGTACTCCCTCTATCTAGGGTATGGGCTGCAGCCTAGGCCTTGTTTAGATGAAAAGTGTTGGAAAAAGTTGTAATTGTAGCATTTCGTTTGTATTTGGCAAATATTGTCCAATCGTAGCCCAACTAGGATTAAAAGATTCGTCTCGTGATTTACAACAAAACTGTGTAATTAGTTATTTTTTTCACTAACATTTAATGCTCCATTTATACGGGTAGAAATTGATGTGATGGAGAGAGAGTGAAAAAACTTGCAACTTCCAGTGAAACTTGCATGGAACTAAACAAGGCCCTAGAAGGATGGAACATGCATAGTACTCCTACTATATGCTCATTGAGTCAGGGGGCTGCCATGTCGTTGGTGGCCGTGGCCGGGTAGTATGGAACGGATGCCACTCACAGTGAGGGTGGGGATTGAGACAGCTACAGCAGAATCCGTGCAGGTAGTGTGGGAGGATGAGCCAGGTAGTAGTGTGTGCAATGTCAATTGTGCGGACCCCTACAGTATGATATACTCATCTGATTCGAATTATAAAGACTATAGAATGCCGTGGTGGTAACAAAGTTCAAGCCACCAGATTCGACATCATTCTATGTAAGAAACAGCTAATCTAGACATTTATATACTGTCTTTTCTTAAAATCACGAAAAGCACCACTTAAGATCCCAGAACTTATTAGAAATTTTACTGACACAGATTTTAGAAATCCATTTGTTTAGAGACAGAGAGATTACTAGTATGCATGTACTTAACTAAAGAAAGTACTTAACTTACAGGAACAATAACCATTGGCACAAGACATAATGTGTCGTCATAAATCAAAACTTGCTCCATTTTTTGTCGTGCTAAAAAACGACTCTCGGCCTCCATCCTCGAATAAGTGCACATCTCGCATTTCAAAGAGTCAAACAATCACAAATTTGACTACAAGTGGGGCTGGTATAGCTATCTAATGCAGCCAAACAACAAATATGTCTGCTTATGGTACACATGTACTTGAGCTAAACAAAGGTACATGAACTGTAACCATTGGTACAAGACATGATGTGTTGCCATATAATAAAAAATCTGCTTTGTTTTTGTATTTTTGTACTCAGAAAAAAAAGCACTTATTCCCTCCATCCTAAAATAAATGCGCTCGCAGTTCGAGTAGCCAAACATTCATAAGTTCGCGTACTTGAGTTAAACAAAGATACATCCACGATAAGCATTGGTACAAGAAATGCTCTGTTTTTGTTGTGCTTAAAAAAACACTTACTCCCTCGGTACCAAACTAAGATTGACCTGCTTTCTTAACATATTTTAGAAGTTCAAACTCCTTGTGGACACCAAGCAAGTGCAGCTTGGTACCTGGAAGAAAAATACAAGATTGACCTGTCAGACAAATGCGTGGAGCAAGAAATAAGATGGCAGATAAAGTTTCTGTTTAGTGAGCGGGTAGTTTCTGTTGTGCTTGCTACCCTGTATAGTTTTCACAATTATTTTATACAATTTAACAGTGGGGGTTCTGCTGTGTTTTACGCTAAAAAAAAGATGGCTACTTACAGGTAGCATAAGCCAATGTGAGAGACTGCAAAGCATCTGCAGTAAACTTGTCATCTCGTAGCACATGGTAATGCCTAGGACGGCTTGCTCCCTGCATTTTCACAAGCAGCTAACTGAAATTGGAAAAAATGTCTAAATTAGTAGGACGTATTGTTGCACCATAGACTTTTGAGCCCAAAATTAGGTAGCTATAGAAATCTTCTGTGCCAGGAACTTGCAGAACAGTAGGACGTATTGCTTGTATCACATACAAACAAATATGATACTAACTGCTTTCAAACAACCATTCCTTTAGGAAATGCAGGAGTAGGGGATCAGAGAATATTGTACAGCTAAAATGGCTAGGGTTTGGTTTGGGATCATTAGGGTGCACCACATATACAAGATGTGGTAGCCAATCACAGTGAATTCAAAAGCAACACAATTGGGATGATGCAATAATGGCAATAAAAACAAAGGTAGTACATAGGAGATATTGCAACATCTAGATATTTTGCCATACTCTTAACCATCACTAATGAAAATTGGACTAGTAGAATACACTTATGTTTTGTTTATAAATCTTGCAGTAAATATATGTGATAAGTAAATATATGTGATAAGCCGACTTCAACAAATGAGGCTAGAAGCTCATGTCTAAACTCTAAAATTTGCAGATGCCATGCTCTTGTCCAATATACTTAGAATCTCACAGAGTAGCTCTCATAATATAAGATAAAAAATGTAATGCCTGCCCAATAGGGGAAAATCCAAATAACTGTGCTTAATATGTCATCTATGGACAAGCAGATTGAGGTCTACTTTCAGTATTTGACAATGCGCACATAAATGGGAGAGCAAATTGAAGTGGTTAGACATCTCACAGAGAAAAAAGTAAAATATCGCACCGCTAGATTTTCTTTAGTAAAAAAAGTCAAAATTGCAAGAATTAGTATAGATATATATACTTCTTGAACAAAAAAAAAAAAAAATTTACCTCAGACGTATCCTCCCCCTCGACTACTAAAATGTTGCTAGCAAAATAAAAGTCATTCCTAAGTGAACTTTAACAAATGAAATGTTGTGTGATAGATTCTTTTACCGCTATAAATATAATTATTTTGTGTCAAATCTTTTTTTATGTGTATAACAGACTACAGTACATGTATGCTAAACAGTGGACAAAATAGTCACTCGTGCGCTACAAATGCAGGAATGTAAACATAGAAGCAAATCCGGAAGGAGCCAGCATTAAAAAAAGAAAAGATTCCAGCGAAGATAACAAACTGAAAATTTAATTAAATGTTGAATATGTTGAGTAAAAAAAGGCAAGATCTAGAAATTACCACATTAATTAGACAAGATATAGAAATTTTTAGGTCCTTTGGAACACACAAATTTCACAAGAACAAAATATGAATTTTCCTGGAAATAGTTCAATTCACAGGAAATGTATAGGATTCAGTAAAAATCCTTGCATTCTAAAGGGGTCCTGATCAAACGTTTGGATGTGGAGAAAAAAAATGATGAGAGCATGATACAAAGGATACCATGAGGCTGAGCCTCTTGGTGGAATTCCTCCAAAATTCATATATAACAAGCCATTCTATATGAATTTCAGAGAATTTGTAAGAACCAAATCCTCTGTTCCAAACAGTTTCATAGGATTTATTTCTAAAATATTCTAGTTCTTTATAATTCCTCTATTTTCCTTTTGTTCCAAAAGAGTTGTGTTTTTGTTTTCTGTTTGGACTTGGGGTGGTGGTTGGGCTAGACTAGTTTTTTTTACTATTTCTTTTGGTTTCCTCGCGTCTAATAAACTTACAGAAGTAGGAATGCCACCCTGAACCAACAAATTATAGGTTATCATTTTTAAGTGCTACTAAAAATACAGGTGCTACTGGACCAAAAAACTAAGAACAGATAGATGGCCAATATGAGCAAAGATAAGCATACCGGTGACATTGAGTAGCAAAAACATCATCACAAAGATCCAGTAATACCATCTATATTAGAACAAAGGCAATTCACTAATGTGCCAGTTGTATAGAATAAGTTCTGAGGCTCCCACAGAAAGCATAAATTCTGAACATCTTCCTACAATTATTCTAGATTTTGTTGGCAGAAGCCACAAGTACTACATGTCATAGCACCTGGTAGAACAAAAAAGCAAAGAACAAAGAGATAGGAAAAAGCATGTAAGAATGTGATAGCAGACCAAAAAAGGGAAATGTATATGAAAACATCCAAATCAGACAAGAATAAGAGGTTAGCCTACAGTGACAAGAACACAACCAAGAATCAAAGGGGGCGCGATTCCTCGCATCAACTTTTCTAGCAAAGGTAGCAAATTTATTAAATAGTTATTAAGAAAGAAAGATAAAGAAAAATAAGAACTGTACAGTGCCAATTCAAAATTATATATGCATTGGATTGCTTTGGCATGGCAGTATTAATGAACAGGAAAAGGAAACAGGTTCATTTGAATCCGACTTTCAGCAGAAAGAGATTTAGCAATTACAGGTGTGCCTACAACCTAAGAAAAGGTAAATCCTTAAACTAACAAAATGCTAAAATGTTTAGTTGGAACCTGGCATGAAAGGGAAAGCTATATAATTTAACTGTAGTCTCCTGGACAAACAAATAGCTAAATTGCAGTGCAACTAAAAGTGAAATATCTGGCAAGTCTGAGAACAAGAAATAAAAAATCAAATCGGGCTGCCATTAAAAAAATTTGGGCAGTCAACCCAGATAGTTGTCAGCCAACCATAACATACAACGTCACAGGCTGAAAACTACAAATTTCGTAAAGCGCATTAAGTATAGCAAGAACTGGAACTTCAGAGGTGCTATAAGAAAAAAATAATGGGAGAAACAGGAATTATAAGTTGAGGGAGTTTATAGTTTGAAGGCAAATTCATGACAAGGGTGTTGAATAGGCTCTTCCCAACAGAAGGCAAAAAGCAAGAGGCATTATCAAATAGAAAGTAAATAAACAGCAGGTAAAATTGGAAATTACAAAGTACTAAAGACATTGTTAGAAAATAACAATTTGAAAAAGCTTTGCAGAGTGATTAATTGCAATTACAGGAGTACCTGCAGAGTGATTAAATGCAATTTAAATATACATCCCAAGCACTATATATATTGTATCAGATTTTATGTCTCATGGAGTCACATTTATTGTATATATAATCAGGTTAAATGCAAAGTAGAGATTTATACTTCTGGATTTGCTTCGTACCTTCTTTGCCATGACAATAAAAACCACAAGCTTGAGTTGCTTCATAGCAATTTGAGCAGTAGGCAGTGAGGCACATTCTTGGTCTAATTAGTTGGAGGACTGCCATTTGGCATGCCGAATGCACAACAACCATGTCAAAAGAGCTAGAGCTTGCTAGCTGCACAAAGATCGGAAGTACACAAAATAGGGAAAGTTAGGAAAATTGTTTGGCCGACGAAGAACAAGACAACAGTTGACAGAGAAGAAAAGGTAAAAGAAGTCATCTGTAGATCTGTGAAAAAAACAAATGGAAAAGACATTTGTCGAACAGAGAAACCTCCACAACAAAAAAAAATTGATCAACAATATGGATAAGAAAAAGAAATAGAAAGAATTTAAGTACAGTGACTGAAATAATTGGTTGATGCATAAACAGTGACATTTGATAATTTCAATGGGCCTACTATATTACAGAGAGTATGCATACTACATTCGGATCATTATTCTAGCAAAAATAAGCACAATGGAAGTCTCATAGACCCAACACACACACAAATAATTTACTTTGGTCACCAATAAACCAAAGATCATGCTATAAACAAGTACCATGCAAGGCAGAATGGTACTAACCTTTTGGTAAATATTGCAAACAACAACAATCCTTTTGGCTGAAGAAGCCTTGCGCAATTTGGCATTTCAAAACTTAAAAAAAAATACATTAGTGATGTTCTTCAAATAGAAAAATGAAGAACTGAAAGAAACACAACAGAAATCGGAAGTACCTGATATTTTGATTTTGTGAATTCCTTAATGCCAAGCCAAATCCCATCAGATGTTAGAGGGGAATAACCTGGTAAGCCCTTTCTTGAAGCAGAAGCAGAATGTACCAACTAGAAATCAGCCAAAGAAACTATAAATTTCAGACATACACTGCAAATATGATAGATTATAAAAGAAAAAGAAAACAACAAATAGAGTAGATGAGAGGAGTGTCGAGAGAAGCACTCGAAACTGCAAAGAGGGAGTGCAGTAGTATCACTGATGTAGTTTGGTATAGGAGGATTGGGGTTGACACAAACTGGACTCAACCAGATCTAAAGAGCTTGCGAATGGAGAAAGGAAGATAGAGAAACCATCGAGAGAAGAGAACTGCTGAACAATGGGGAAGAGGAGATAGAAAGCTACTAAACCATACTGACTGTATTGATGCTGGATTAAGGGAAGGAGGATCAGCGACTACATACCGTGAATCTACCAGTTCTTGGGCATTGCAACATTTCTTTAGCCCCGCTCCGTCCCTTAGTGGTAGGTTGAAATGAGACCGTCGACTTACTGCCGGCGAGGTAGCAGGAAAGGCGTCGCCCACTGCCAAATGGGCAGCGATGAAGGCCCGTGCAGACAAGGCCAAGGCCAGATCGAGTGTCACCATGATGAGGAAGTGCGGTGGCGGCGGTGGGTGGAGATGAAGTGCGGGAAGCACGGCAGCGCCAGTGAGAGATCCAGGAAGGGAAGGAGGAGGAGCACGACACAGAGGCCTGAGCCCGGAGGTCGCCATAGACGGCTCCCGTACCATTCGGAAAGAGGAGCTAAGAGAGAAAAATTGGAGAGAGGAGCTAGAGAAGAGAGAACAGAGAGAGAGGATCAGCCTGCGGCTTGAGAGAGAAAACAGAGCCTAGTGATATGAGCCGGGTGTGAGACTCAAGCCAGCGAGCCACGACTGGGTGCAGCCGCTCCAATAAACAAAGATAAAAAGACATGCAGTGATGGGACGGGCACAAATCTCTAGAACAGCATGACCGTCTAGATAAGCTCCGCGGCCACTGATGTTTTTGATATTTTCGGTCTGGCCAAGATTCTAAACTTGGGTATTCCTACAACAAAAAAAAATCCTAGTAATCTGTACATCAGTAGTCTACATAGGAAGAAATTCTAGTCAATTCAGACATTCCTAATTCCTAAATCCAAACGACCAAATCCTTAATGGAATATAAAGGGGGAAATCCCTCACCTTCAGCAGAACGGCTGAACGCGCGCAGCCAGTTAGCACGCCGCCGCCGGCCGCTTGGCTGCCGTGCGCCAGGCCAGCAGACCCCGCCCTGGGCTTGGCCCGCCGCCCGCAACCTGTGCCGGCCGCCGGTCCGCCCCTGCCTACTGCCGCTGCTCGCTGTGAGTGAGGTGGAGCCGAGCACCGCCAGCAAATATACTGGCCTCTCCCATCGTTTGTGTTAAAAACATAGTTCTGGAGGCACAACCGCTAACATGGACGTGTTTGCCCTTGCCTCTTCAATCGCCATGCCGCGCCGCGCAGTTACTCCACTCGCCGCTCGCCATCTACGCCATGCAGAGCGCCACGCCAAATATTTCAAAAAACGAGCGCGGAGTAAAAACAGCGCCAAGCCTCCGTCACACACCAGGCCAAAAAAAAGCAAACAGGAACGCTGCAGCCATGCAAAATGAAACCACCAGCAAAAACTTGGGTCCTCCAAGCTTCAAACACGGCACCTCTAGAGTCACGCCTCGCTGCACTAGCCGCTTGATCTAATAAGTATTCTCATATGGAATGCACCCGCCACCATATTTAATAGGGGCAAAAGGAAAAACTCTACTTTAATTAATTGCTCCTTGGTTTAAAAGATGTCATAAATGTCATTTTTTACTAGTATGGAGGGGGTATATCATTTAGAAAAAAAAATAGCTAAACGACGCCACATCATTGTTGGTTCAAAAACCCTATCAACGCCGGTTTTTGGGACCCCAATGCAAACTTGGTAAAGAAAACCCAAAAGATAGTCTTAAAAAATAGCATTTAATACTAGAAGAGACCTCACTAGGCAACACATTTGTGCACCGTCACAAGTCACACGATTTTTTGCACAAAAAAACAAGCACTTCACGATCACCAGGGCTCAAACCCACAATCTCAGGCTTCGCGTGCTCATCCCCTAACCACTTCAGTCATAAAACATTTGTATCCATTTGAGATATTCGTCCTCCTAATCTATGCTCATCTAATTTTGAAATGAGTATCTAGGGCTCTAAACGAATTTAAATAAAATGTTGTCAATTATAAAATTTTATAAATTTTCGAGATCTTCAACTTCGGATTTTGTTATTTCTCCATCCGAGGTCGTTTAAAGAATTTGAATTTCAAATGTGAGAAAACTCAACTATAGTTTTGTTTCAATAGATGATTTCAAATGAAAAGGTAGTGAATTACACAAAGTTGCATAACATTTCAAGATCTCCAACTTTTGTTCTGATCGTATACATCCATGATCGTTTTAAAAATTCAAATTTTAAATGTGAATTCAAACGTAATTTTCATTGATGATTTCAAATGAAAAAATCGTCAACTAAAACCTTACATAAATTTTCAAGATGTATAACTTTTATTTTTTTAGTCGCTTCTCCATCCAAGATCTTTATTAACTACCATTTCACACTCACTTATAACTATAACTACGGAACATATCGATTTCTTTGATCTTAACTTCTATAAAATCTGGTGAAACAAATATTTCAGCATCAAAACAAGTTTAAATAAAAACTTGTGAAGTACATATAAAGTTGCGTAACTTTTCGGTATATGTAACTTATTCTATGTAACGTAACGCTGCCGTTTATGAATGTACTATGTATGACAACAACACGTACGTACGTACTACGTGTCTCTCTCTGTCTGGACAGCCCGCCATAGCTGCCCCTGGAGCGAGCATCTTGGCAGCCAAGCGTGATTCGTACTTGCTCATGTCCGGGACATGGCATGCCCTCATGTCTCCGCAGTCGTTGCTTCAGCTACACCGATCTCAATAGGGTTTCATAGAAAATGTCATATATATTTATCAGAGTGCCACATCAGCACACATGTACTTTTTCATGAAATAAAGAGGAGGAAGAAAGAATTCGTTTTATCCCCATAACACGAGCTAGACGACATTTCCCACACCATAAAAACAAGAATGGAACTCCTACTGAAAAGGCTTCACCTTTCATCGGAAGAGAAAGGCAGCCTCGGACAAGCGCCTCCGCCGCCGCGGGCCGCCTGGCCGTGGGTGAGGCCGCTCCACGCTGGCGGCGCCTCTGCCGTCTTGGCGCTGCTGGCCGTGGGCGAGGCCGCTCTGCGTCTTGGGCGAACAGCGGGAGGGGAAGCCAGCAGTTGGCAACCTCCGCTGTGCACAAGTTGGACGCGGGCGCGAGTCTGCCACTAGTACAGGTTTCTTAAGAGAACCGCCTGTAGAAATCGATTTCCACTGGCAGTTCTCAAAGAACAGCCAGTGAAAATGGGCCATTTTCACTGGCCTCTCCCACTGGCGGTTTGTGAAAACACCAATGGAAATCGATTTAGAACTACCTCTAGAAATGATCTGTGTACTAGTGTGCCGCACGCAAGTTCTATCGCATGCAGGCGAGTCCGCTGCGTGGGCGAGACCGCCGTTGCGGCGCTGCCGGAGGCGATGGAGTGAATAGAGAGAAGAGAGACGCCGGCATGGTCGCCGTGCTGCTAGCCATGGAGGTCGTGGCGGCCGCCGTCGCAGCGAGCGGAAGAGCGCAGCCGGCCGCGCTGTCCTACTCCGAGCGCCGCCGCGACCCCAGCGTCCGTCTCGGGTGGCAAGCTCCTCCCGCTCCGCCTCTCCTCGGTGGCCTCGGCAGACATGTCTGCACTGCTGCAGCTCCGCGCTCGGACTTGCTGGACGGTGTGCACGGCATCCACGGCAGCTTGAGCTCCCGCTCCGTCAGCCACAACAGCATCTATGTCCTCCGCCGATGCCACCGTCCCCGAACAGCAGGCGGCACCAACTATGGCCCCGTCCAGCACGGCCGCGGATTGGAGGCTTTGTGCATTGGATAGAGATGGATAAAGAGATGATGATGATGAGATGGCCCTGCTGGTGGGACCCGCAGAAGGGTAAAATAACCGGATAAACTGTACAATGAAATTATATACTAAGAGAGATTTATTTTATGTTAAATTTTAAACTGAGAGATAGAATCTTCCATTGAGACCGGTCTTAACAGAATGCTCAGTATAACCACCTAGTGCTGCTTTCCTTGAAGACCGGCACCACACCAAGTCTCCTACGCCTAACCCAAGGGCTGCCTCAATTAATGTTAAATTTATTTATGATTAGTACTGTCGGTGCTAGAACTGGTGGCCCTAGCACCAACGAGTGAATTTATGGTGCGTGCTCCCAACTCCGGGTGGTGTGCAAGATGGACACAAGGATTTATACTGGTTCGGACAAGAGAAGGCCCTACGTCCAGTGGGGGTGAGGAGTTCTTGTATTATCTTGCACTGAGGTGCTCGTAGGTAGGGTGTACAAGCAATGAGAGAGGGACAGGGGTCCCAAGTCTCGTGGGTGATTGAGTGGAGTGCCAATATCGGGCTCGTGTGCCTCTTATCTCCCTACGGACTCCTGCCTCCCCCCCCCCCGCTGTAAGGGGAGGGGCGGGTCCTTACAAGAGGTGGTCCTGTTCATGGTGAGGTCGTGGGCTTCTGTCCTCCATCGCCCGAGGCCTTAGAATGGGCAGGCTGTCCGGGATCGTGACGAGGCAGTGCGACGTCGCCTCCTCGGCACTGTGGGCCGGAATGACGGGCGTCCCCTTGGAGTTGGCGGAGTGTGATGGAGGGATGGTGGAGCCACAGCCAGCTTCTTTGTAGCATTGACCCGCCTGGAATCCGAGGCTCGGGAGGCCTCGGAGCTCGTCCCCCATACGGGAGTGGTTGGAACAGCTGCGGACGGTCGTCGGCCTTGATGGTCGCCCATCCCGGGCTCGAGAGCTCACGGGGTGGACTTGGTTGGCCCGGAGGGGGGCGTCCGATCCACTCCCTCCGCACGGGGGTGACGTCGGGCATTTGTCGTTCAAGCGTGGCGGATGGTGCCCCCGAGTTCCGGCGATGGGACCTGGCAGAGAGGTTAGGCAGCACAGCGTTCCACAGTGGCGGGCGTGGCCTTCACTGTGGGGGTCGCGTAAGCATGATCACCGGCGTGGGTCGCGACGGGGCGACGCCCATCCCCGCGGGCGCTGGGGCCGCTCACGACATGGGATGAGGACCGGAGTGGTGGATATGCGTCAAATCGGTGGTACGGCTTTGACCTTGGGCGGTGCATCCCGTCCGAGGCCTGGTCGCCAAGGGCGCCAGGCGGACGGAAGCCGGAGGCTCGTCCGAGGCCCCGACGCCGAGGGCTCGGCGAGGCGGAAAATGGAAGTTCGTCCCGAGGCCCCGGCGCTGGGGGCTCGGGCGAGGCGGAGAATTGGCTCCCGCCCGAACCCTTAGCGGGGTAAGCTCGGATGGGCTAGAGGCCGTGCGCTTGCTCCGGTGCCCCCTGAGCCGCGCCCGAGATAGAGTAGTGGGAGGCCTATTGGGCCAAGGTTTGTTTTTGTTGGGTTTTCCTTAAAGGGGCCTTATTTTGGTCCCCGACGGTAGCCCCCCCAGCCTCTCGAAGGAGTGGGAGCACTCGTTCGGAGGCCGAGGTCGTCTTCCCCGGTTGCTATCGACACCTTCCGCGCGCGCGAAGTGCATCTCGGCGGGTGTAGCCCCGAGGCCTCGGAGGAGTTTGGGGACTCCTTCGAGGGCTTGTACTTAGCTCGCATGGTGTGGTTTGAGGCCGTCCCCAGGGAGCCGTGCTTTCCGCCGGGGCGCGAGTGCACCCACCGGGTGTAGCCCCCGAGGCCTCGGAGGAGTGAGAACAGTCGTCCGAGGGCTTGCGCGTGTTTTAGTGGACAAGCGGTCCGTCTTTGCCGAGCCCCCGGCCTGTCGGCTCGTCCCGGGGCTCGGCTAAGTTTTTGGATGCTTTCCGAACCGGTTCACGCGTTGGGGACGCCCCGAACCCTCGTAATGACGAGGGGAACCCGATTGGTGCTCCGCCATTAGTTTTTTACGCACCTCGGCGTCCCTTCCGCAGGAGGGGGTGGACTTCGTCCGTGCTATCGTCGGCGAGTGTCGAACACGACTAGGTCCGGTGAGTCGTTAACGGGAGGATCCAAGTGAACCGCCCGTGCCCTGCTTCGTTAGGGGTTGGGCCGGGCCCGAGGCGCGGTTCATAAGAGCCTGCACGGTATGCCCGAGGCGGGGCTCGGGTCCCGTCCGCCGGGTCCCGAGGGCTCGATGCTCTCCCACGCGGGATCCCCCTAACTCTGGCTGCCACGCTGGCCTCGATGTCGGCAGGACGCCTGGCCATGCCGGGGCCAGGCCGTATGAGCCGTCCAGCCGCCTCGACTGCTGCCCCGAGGGGCTGTCGAACCTCGAGATGGGCCAGCCCACGCAATTCTAGACCGTAAACAGGCCGTCGCCCAGGCTCCTTCGTGGAGAAGGGAAACCCTGTTTCGCCCTGTCGTGGGGCGGGCGCCGTTTTTCAGCGGCCACAAGGATGTGGAGCCGCCGCGCAAGCGTGGCGGGCCCCACTTTCCCCGTCGTGGCAGTTGCCGTGGCGCCGCTGCTTGTGGGTCCCACGGAGCGGATGCGGCGCTGCGGCTTCCGCTGTGGCCACGCGTGGTGGCAGGGCCCGGGCTCCGTGACTCGGATCCTGGGGGCGTGCCGCGTACGCGCGTGGTGCACTGCCCGCGGTGGCTGCGGCCGCTCGTGCGGCGTCGCCTTGGGTCGCGCGCGGCGCGTAATCGAGTAGGCGCATCGTGGGCCGATACGCATTTAATGCAAAGAGGGGGAGCGCGTCGGGTATAAATACCTGTGCGGCGGCCGCGTTGGCCTTCCTCTCACGCCTGCTGCTGCTCTTTGCCCTTGCCCTTTCCGCCGCCAGAGAGAAAGCTCGAGCTTGCCGGAGAGAGAAGAGAGAGAAGCTTCCCACGCCGTCTTCCTAGCTCGTCCCTGCTTTCCCAATGGCGTCCAAGGCTGATGTCGTCGGCACGGCGGACTGGGAGTCATGCTCCGTGACGGAGGCGGAGCTGGTGGTGTTGTGTGAGAAGGGGCTCCTGTGCGTCCGGACCGACATCCAAAGGCCGGAGTGGATCGTGCCGTCGCCGGACCATCAGTACCCGCGCCCTCCGCCGGGGTACGTCGTGAGCTTCACGTCGTTCCACGAGCGCGGGTTCGGGATGCCGGTGGGGCGCTTCCTGCGGGCGCTCCTGGAGTACTACGGCCTGGAGCTCCACAACCTCGCCCCCAACTGCATCTCGCACGCGGCGGTCTTCGTGGCGCTGTGCGAGGGCTACCTCGGCATCGACACCTGAAACGACCCGCGATTTCCACGAAGGGAAATCCACAGAGTACATCATTTACAGTTGATACCATAGTTCATACATCATGAAAAGGTACAAGTTACAGAGTTTTACATCACTTGTAGACACACCTAGATACAAAGTATCCTAGCGATCAACGCGCACAAGTCAATATCAGAGTAGGCGTAAGCGCCCACAGCGATGAAGGCTCCTCCTTCACAAACGATCATCAGAGTCGGGGTAGTATATCAGCGGGCGTCGACTTGATCTTCTTAACCAAACTTGAGTGTAGGGACGAGACCACCTATTCCTTCCAACACCGTTGTCGTCGTAGTCATCCTCGGGTCCCAAACCTGCTCAACTCTATCAGTACGATTTGTACTGGCCACGGGCTCCCACCCTATGCCTTGCCTTGCTATGTGGTAAGTGGAATGCAAGGGTAGAGGAAAAAAGGCCTATATTTGGTCGTAGTTTTCCTATACAAAATTCATAATATAAATATAATGTAGTTCATCAAGTTTTAACCCATCTCATCCACACATCCATCCATCCCATCCACATCCACATCCACACATCTCACCACACTCTCACTCTCTCTTGTCGGCAAGGAAGACTCCCGCTCCTCCTTGCCTCAACGGCCTAAGCCGAATCCAAACACATCCGGGGAGAGAAGAGAAAGGACTCCACTCACTAATCATGAGGGGGGTGGAAACATAGGAATGTCCATGACCGTGGACACGGCTATACGTATAGATCGATCAACTCTACAGGCGTGTACACACGGAACCACAAGATCACCATCATCGACGATGCCTCGTCTAGGCTGATACCAAGCCGCCGCCTAATCGGCCCAATGCCACCCTACCACTCGGCTCAGGGCACCCCGGAGATCCACCGCACGCTGCCGAGATCGTGAGGCGTGGTACCGGATCCCTAAGGGTTCCACGTTGTCTCAGGAGGGTGTGGGTCTCAACACCCGTACCTCCCTACACTATCACCTATCAACCTAGTAGTAACGGCAGGGGGCCAGCTAGCCGTCAAGTCATTTCCCGCCCATCAGGAACGAGTGGTGTGTACGAAGGGGTCCTATGAACCGGTTCTCAAGACATACCAGTCCTTAGGGGTGACTAGACAGGACATCTTCACCTTGGGGCCTGATGCCCCGTGCCTCGACGGCACCTCCTGTTCCGAGGATTCGTACCACGAAGACACTCCTCCCCGGAACCTTCTCACATCACATGTACCCGCCACAGGTACTCTCTCACATAGGGAGTGCCCAGATCACACTCCCCCGGCAAGACTTGTCCCCTGACTCGTCGTAGATCCTGTCCAGTCGACACAACCCTCACCACACACCCAAGACACACGCCAAGATCTCTCCCATGTTATCCCCAGTTATCCAGTTTACGGCACCACGTGCCTTAGCCACACACAAACATGTATAAGTAAGAGTAAGTGTGTAGCGAGTATCTTGAAGTAGGCGAGCATCTATCCTAGCAGCGGGTGTGCAGGAGAAAGGTTGCGTCAAGGTAATGGCTTATCAAGCAATCTACCATGCATCCTATCACAGTTCATTTGCATAAAGTAAAGCGCTAGCAGCTACATATTGCATGTCTAATAGGATTCTACGAGTTTGGGTGGGACGTGGCACCTGTTCATAGCAATCCATAGTCATCCACATCTGGTTGCCCTTCGTGTCTTCTCCCTCCAGCGGATCTCCAGTACGTCCGACGCTATCGTGATGCAACTACCTTGGTAAAGCGACAAACAAGGCAAGGAACAATCAACCATCAACCAAAATCCAGTACTCTCTGAAAAGGCAATAAGATACGAGAAGGAACCGACGCTCGGAATAAACACTGAAAGGACTTAGCCCTCGCGGAGAGTGTCCGATCCTTGGGCTTAGATAAATAGAAGTGGTCGTCTGCCAAGCTCGAGCTCGGATCGAGGCCTCAAAATAGCCAGTACCTCCCGGGTCGATGATGTCGACCTGTACGGCTTCAAGAGAAGAGACCTTGATTCTAGCTCAACTTAAGCAAACACCACAGCTTGCGGCCTTCCGATCCGGACGTCATAGAGATTGGCGGGGACCGGAGGGTCACAAACGAAGGGGAAGAGGAAAGGAGAGTAGGAACAACAGGGGTTCGGCCCTTGTGGCCTTTAACCCACAAGTCACGGTTGCTAAATAAGAACCAAGTAAGAACGAGTACACGAACCAAGGAGGCGCGGACTTGGTTCCAAGGTACTTCGGCTTACCCGCCATGATAGTCGACGGTAGCCAAGGTGATTGGAACAAAGGTCGCGAATCGGCTATGGTGTCTCTCGATCCACATGACATGTCATCGTCGGGAACCGAGAAGAGAGTAGCGCAACGGGGAAGTGGAGAAGAGTTAGCTAGGCATGTCCATGTCGTGGTCTCGGTCACATCCTTGGTGAGGATGTCTTCCAATGGTCGAACAGGTCGACTTCAAGACGGGTCCGAGGACCGAGCACGCACCATAGCTTTGCTAACTAAAGAGATAGCCGGTCTTTGATCCGATCGCCATGGCTAAGATGGGATAGAATAGAGCGGCTAGCGGGGAAGAAAAAATGAAGTAGAAAGAGGGGCAGTGATCTACTCCTTCCAATGCACATGCCACGGCCAAATGGCGGGGCATCAAAGAGGAGCGATGCATAAGAGAGTACAGGTGCCTAATCCGCTTGTAGGGTACCTTGACCAAGGTGTACTAAATGCACTAAGACATCCCCCGAATTCTTGGCGGTACGGCTTTCACCGCGAAAAACCCAGGGAGTGTCACGGTCTTAATAGGTACAAGCATACAAGAGGGGCATGCACCAAGGAACCAATAGAGGGAAGTAAAAGCAGGTTTCCCCTTCCCTTGATCCTCTCGCCACGGTAGTCGACGGGAATCAAAGGAGTGGGATCAAGAGAGCAATAATAGAACACCGACGAACTCAAACAAACGTCAACAGGGATTTCGGTTCCACCATACTTCGGTCCACTTGACATGGCAATAGTCAATAATCGAAGTACTCGGGGTCAAGAGAGTCAATCCACGCCTTACTAAACTAGCGAGGATCGAAAGGAGAGCAAAAGAGTAGAATGGTCCCGCGCTCCTCTCGACCTACCCGTCATGGTAAAGGACGGTGGTCGGAAGAAAAGAGACGAAGGTCTCGCGTGGTTACACGATCCATACCAACTCGTAGGGAGCCACGACCTCCGTGCAACTAAAACAGCACAATGTGATTCCTTGGGCTCTTAGTGGTGCGATTGTCACCGCGCGAAACCGAGGAATCACTATGGTCTATGTGGCACAAGCATACAAGCTAGATAGGAAGAAGCAAAAGAAAGGAAAGGAAAAGAGGTAGAGCTCGATGGTCATGGAGAGATGACTCGCGGCCACAGCTATACCCTAGAAAGTTGGCTCCCATCGTTCCACGACAGGCCGCTTCCTAAGCGGCGTCTCCCACCGCACTAGGTCACAAAGGACTCGCCGCGGTAATGGGTCATAACCGTATCGCTAAGTCCTTTTTGACCATGCCTTAGGGTCGACTAGGGTTGCTACGATCGTGGTACTACGAGATCAATGTAAGCACAAGAGAGTGAGGGAAATAAGTTTCGCTCGGCATCACGGTCACGGCGGGATGAACCCACGACCGGAATGCCTGAGCGAGGTACGATCCCTCGACCAGCTCGAAGGCACGGTCCACAGACAACATCGCACAAATAAACAAGAAGCAACAACACCATTTAAGAACTAAACCAACACGACCACCATAGGCGCGTAGTACACATATCCATAGCATGAGAGATAGACCGGCGAAGGCACGGCACGTGCATAGATAGATCATGTATGACAAGTATGAATGGATATGTATGGAAAACGAAGTTTTGCCGACGTCGAGGGTGACATCGGGCGGAGTTTGCGAATGATCGACCTTGGCGGGGAAGGATGAGGCCGGTTGGGTTTCACAAAGCGTCGCCGGGAGTGGCAGGGGTCCACGGCCAAACGGGCTTGGCCCTGGCCAGTTGTAGCCCGTCGTAGCCACCCACGGCCAGCTCTGGCCGGCTGCAGCCTGCTGCTGGCCTGCAGCGGCTGACTGTGGCTGGCCGGTGCTAGCTGTGGCTAGCCAGAGTTGGCTGGGGGCTGGCCGGGGCTAGCTGCTGCTGGCCGGAGCGGGCAGCAGGCCAGCGGAAGGTGGCGGAGGGCGGCAAACTCCCCGCGCACAAGCAAAAACACGGCACGAAGGCCGGCCTCGATGGGAACGTGACAGGGAGCTCGAGAGGGAGGAGAAAGGGGCAGCTTTGGGCACCGGAGGCTCACCGGTTGGCGAGGGAGGACTCTGGGCGAGGCGGTGGAGTTGTGGTGAAGGTCGGGCCGTGGTGGCACGACGGTGAGGCGGCAGTAGCGCCAAAGACGCCGTGGCGAGGGCGGACCGGCTACTGAGGCACGGGCAGGGCATTGGCACGCCGAAGAGTTAGCGCCGGGCCGGCCGGCCGCTACCTGGCCGGGCCGACGGCCGCCGCCGCATGGTGAAGACGGCCGACACGGCGCCGACCGAGGCGGGCGGCGCAGGGCGCCGGGCGGAGCCATGCTCGCGGCCGAGGCAAAGATCATCGCGCGGTGACGAGGCGGGTAGCCTGCCCGCCGTTGTGACGCCGGGCGCGCCGTTGCTCGCGATGGCGAGCACTTAGGGCCGCCGGGCGCCGGTGTTGCGCGGCGTCCGGGCGGGAGGAGGCACGGCGGGTGGCTCGCCCGCTGGCATGACGGCAGCAGTATGGCGCTGGACGCGCTACGGCGAGGTCGAGGCCGCACGGCGGGGAACGGCGCCGGGCGAGGGCGGTGACGCGCTCGGGCGGGATGCCGCTGAGAAGCCGGGTGCGGTAGCGCTTGGTATGGAGGTCGCGTGCGCGCTATACAAGCGGGTGAGCCTGCAGCGGCATGGGCGAGCGCCGCTGGCGGCGTGGCGCAGGGCGAGTCAGGCCTGCCGGACGGCAAGGGCAGAGCTGCGGCGGCAAACGGGCGAGGCGTAGCCGTCTGCGAGCGCGTGGCCGGCGAGCGTGGCGGTGGTCCGGGAAGTCGGCCACGGCCGCCACGCAGCACGGCGATACGCAGGACGCCGCGCGCAGCTGCAGCGTCGGCGACGTCCGACGGGCACGGCGCGTCACGAGGGGAGAGGAGGGAACAGCAGGGGCGAAGAGGAGGATGCGGCGGCGGCGCCGGGCTCTTATACGCGCCGCAATAGGGTTCCAAGGGGGCAAAGAATGACCGGGCTGCCCGTGCCCGCCTCCGGACGCGCGGGCGCCAAGATCTCGCACGGACGCCGAGGGCTTGAGGCGTGCTCCATCTCCGCGCGGCGGCGGCGGCCGCAGGAGCCGGTTCCCTAGGGGCTTGATCGGGGCGCACGGCGCATGGGCCAGGTGGGCCACGAGCGGCGGGCTGCTGCGCTGCTGGTGGAAAAGAGTGGGGAGGGGTAGCAGGCCGGGCCGCCGCGTTGCTTGGGCCGCGAGAAGAGGAGGGGGAAGGGAGGAGCTGGTGGGGGTGTTCGGCTGGGCCTTGGGCCGGTTGGGGCTGGTCGTGTGAAGGGAAGGAGGCCGTGTGGGCTGGGCTGCATAACTGAAGGAGGAAGGGGCCTTGGTCCTTTTCCATTTCTATTTGCTAAAGGATTAGAGATAGTCTCCAATATATGATGTGGAAGTGATTCAAACGGGGTTAAGAGGGAGTTAAAAAGGGTTATGATTTTAGAATGGAAAGAAGAATGGAGTTGGTCTTGAGAGGGGGAATTGACGATTAGAAGAGAGGGATTAGCTATGGCCTTGTGCACTCCAACACGAGACATTAGTCCAAAAGAGGAACTCCGGCGAAACCCTACAATCAATTCTATATGATGCAACGTTCCGCTAGCAAGTCTCCCGACGTTTGACCTAGCGGCTACATGCACCACACTATGCAAGAAAAATTTTAAAAAGTTCGGATTTTTGGTGTTTGGAAAACCTAGGATGTTACTGACTACCCCCCTTACAGGAATCTCGTCCCCCGAGATTCAGGTGTTGTCTAGGGTTGGAGGCTCATTACTGAAGGTTCACAAGCATCGATGCACCAAGCTTTTTTTGCGAATGGAGCTTTTTGGAGAAAAGATTTTGAAAGAAGGGATTTCCGGAAACGCATTTCGCAAGGACCTTCTGAATAGAGAGAGGCATTCCCTAGTGGGTTTGAAAACATTTTTGTTTCTTCAAATCAGTTTTCATAGAAAACTAGTTTTCGAAGCTTCGTTTTTGAAATCAAGAACCCTTTTTAAATTCCTGTAAAACAAGTTCAAAATACCTGTTGGAAAACTCCTTCACCAACCGAGATTTTGGAAATCAGATTTTCAAAACGAGATGAGAGTATTTTCCGTGCACGAAAGTCCTGTGAAAAAGCCCAAATGCCACTTGAGGTTCCTTTTTGAGAATAGGCAACGGTTTCCGAAATAAAGCAACAGCTTTTGGGAAGAGCCTTTGTTTGAAACAAAATTCTTTTTGAATAAAGCCTATCAAAAGACACAATTATTTTTGAACCTTTTGAAAACTCGGATTTTGAATTGAAACCCCAAATATCTTATTATTTTGCAAAGCCTTTGAAGAACTTTTTGAAATCCGGTTTCCGCAAATCCTTTTTCGTAAAAAAACACCATTTGAGGGAAAAGCGTGTGGGTCTTCAAATCGCTTTTTCGCACAACATCTCGATATTTTGAAACTCAAATTTGTTTTCTTTTTTTTGTAAATATTGAAAGGGCCTTTTTGAAAAAGGTTTTCCCTACTTCCTTTGGGGGCGCTTTTTTTGAAAGGGAAGATATTTTCAAAAGACATTTTGAAATTGGTTCAACATTTCGAGACCTTTGAAACAAGGGCAAGGGTTTGAAAGGGTGTGTTTTCTGAGACCAAAACATTTCTCGAAGATCGGTTTTCTTGTAAAAGATAGATCTTTCAAAAATTGGGTCTGCTCCATAGTAAACTCTTTGGATTTTTAAATCACTTTTTAGAACAAGAGGGTGTGTTGAGGAGGGAATTTGCAAAAACTAAAATAATTTTGAAAACTAACAGAGTTTATGGGATCAAAACTTCCTTCAAAGGATTTTTTTTCTCTTTTTTTTAGAAATGATTTTCGAAAAGCGGAGGGGTTGAGATTCGGGTGGTATGCGATACCGATTAGGGTAGCCATGGTCACTTTCCTTGATACCAAAGATACGCCGGGCAAAGAAGCCATGTGGAGGCCTCTCACATGGGGCCCCAAGTTTCGTGAGCGACACCATAGCTCAAGATCGTGGCTCATCCCCAAATAAGTTACCGACAACGTCCCAATATCTCGAACTGAAGGGAGAGGAGGGGGTTTTAAAGAGAATGCCTTTGTAAACCATTTTGAAAGCATTTCCCCAAACAAAGTTTTTTTTTTTTTTTGCAAGCTTTTGTGGGAGAGAAAGTTGCAACCCTTGGTTTGAAACTAAATGATTTAAAATGGTTGCAACCCTTGTTGATTCAAAAATTTGTGAATCAAGAGTTTTCTCCTTTTTTTTTTACTAGACTGGAGCAAACCTTCAAAAGAGAGATTTGAAAAGGTTTGAAAAAGACTTTTAATTTTGTGAAACAAATCAAAACTTTTAGGGTTTTCTTTTTAACACCTTTTTTTTTTGAAAAGTGGGGGTTTAAGATCCAAATCCCTTTGAAAACTTGGGCACCAAAATTTTTTTTTTGAAATAAAGGAGGGTATTTTTTTTATAGCAGGTTTTTTTGCAAATGCCAAGGGTTTTCCAAATATTTTAAAAGTGAGTAGTTTTTGAAACCCCATTCAAACAAGCCAGAGAGTTGTTTGAAACACTTTTGAAATCTAGTTTTCAAGGCGAAAATATGCGCTTTTAAAAAAAAAGGGGTTGAAATCGAGATTTTGGAAGCCGAAATCTTTTAGAAAATCTCATTTGTGGTAAACAAGTTTGAAAAGGAGTGCAAGCCAAAGGATTTTAGAATCATTTTCCAAATCAGAAGGTAAAGCTTTCACAAATGGAGCTCGGTTTTTGAGAAACACTTTTTGAAATCAGATTTGGGAAACGCATTTCGATTTGTAAGAGTAACTTTTTTAAAAAAAAAAAGTTTGGGACAAAAATCTTTGTGAAGCTATGTTGTTTCATGAAATTGGTCATAAAACGCATTTGAAATCGAGATGGTTGCTTTCGAAAAGAGAAGTTTGACTCACAAAGTGAAATCAAAGCTTTTAAAACAAATTCGAGCCGAAAGGTCTTTGTCTTGAAAGGATTTGTCAAAATCCTTGTCTTGAAAACATTTTGTCAAATAGAAGTTAAAATTCGACTCTTGAAAGCGAATTTGGAACACACATTTTTTTGAAAAGAGAAACCAAAATTTTAAATAGTCCGAAGATGACTCTTTGAACCCAAAATAGGTTTTGGAGGGGAAGTTTTAAACCATTTTCATTTGGAAAAAAGGGAAACTCTCTAAAGCTTTTGAAACTTTTACCTTTTGATGTAAAATCACTCTCTTTTTTTTTGACAAAGGGCTTTTGAAGGTAAAGTGAGCAGCTTGGAAGAGAAGTTTAGTTTTAAAGACTAGAGAACCATTTTGAAGGGAGGTTGACAAAAATTTGATGCATTGACTCTCTATTTCCAAATCATAGGTCAGGCTTCGTTTTTGGAGGGCTAGGTTACCCAGGCTTCCAGAGTCACATATATAAAATAAACTATGGATTCTACACACAGACAATTAAGAAGCATAACAAGCATAACAACACAAGATCCAGGCAATCAGGCAAGATTACAACTCTTATATGTATAGTGTTGACTTGAGGCGACTCCTATGCCTTCAAAGTCTCACACAACTACCGATCTAGCGTGGGCAGAAGTGGGGAGTGGTTCCTACGGGTCATCTTCCATATCAGGGTGGTCAGACAGCAACAGAACTCAAGGAGGAGGGAGAAACAACTGTCTTCACTTCTAGCACTTATAACAAACAAGATTTTTGGCTTCTTCACTAGTGTCTGGAACCTAAGGTCTCGTCCTACAGTCAAGTATGGCTCGATACCAACCGAACGACCCGCGATTTCCACGAAGGGAAATCCACAGAGTACATCATTTACGCTTGATACCACAGTTCATACATCGTGAAAAAGGTACAAGTTACAGAGTTTTACATCACTTGTAGACACACCTAGATACAAAGTATCCTAGCGATCAACGCGCACAAGTCAATATCGAGTAGGCGTAGCGCCACAGCGGATGAAGGCTCCTCCTTCACAAACGATCATCAGAGTCGGGGTAGTATATCAGCGGGCGTCGACTTGATCTTCTTAACCAAACTTGAGTGTAGGGACGAGACCACCTATTCCTTCCAACACCGTTGTCGTCGTAGTCATCCTCGGGTCCCAAACCTGCTCAACTCTATCAGTATGATTTGTACTGCCACGGGCTCCCACCCTATGCCTTGCCTTGCTATGTGATAAGTGGAATGCAAGGGTAGAGGAAAAAAGGCCTATATTTGGTCAGTAGTTTTCCTATACAAAATTCATAATATAAATATAATGTAGTTCATCAAGTTTTAACCCATCTCATCCACACATCCATCCATCCCATCCACATCCACATCCACACATCTCACCACACTCTCACTCTCTCTTGTCGGCAAGGAAGACTCCCCGCTCCTCCTTGCCTCAACGGCCTAAGCCGGAATCCAAACACATCCAGGGGAGAGAAGAGAAAGGACTCCACTCACTAATCATGAGGGGGTGGAAACATAGGAATGTCCATGACCGTGGACACGGCTATACGTATAGATCGATCAACTCTACAGAGCGTGTACACCTGGAACCACAAGATCACCATCATCGACGATGCCTCGTCTAGGCTGATACCAAGCCGCCGCCTAACTGGCCCAATGCCACCCTACCACTCAGCTCTAGGGCACCCCGGAGATCCACCGGCACGCTGAGACTGTGAGACGTGGTACCGGATCCCTAAGGGTTCCACGTTGTCTCAGGAGGGTGTGGGTCTCAACACCCGTACCTCCTTACACTATCACCTATCAACCTAGTAGTAATGGCAGGGGGCCAGCTAGCCGTCAAGTCATTTCCGCCCATCGAGAACGAGTGATGTGTACGAAGGGGTCCTATGAACCGGTTCTCAAGACATACCAGTCCTTAGGGGTGACTAGACAGACATCTTCACCTTGGGGCTCGATGCCCCGTGCCTCGACGGCACCTCCCCGTTCCGAGGATTCGTCCCCACGAAGACACTCCTCCCCGGAACCTTCTCACATCACATGTACCCGCCACAGGTACTCTCTCACATAGGGAGTGCCTAGATCACACTCCCCCGGCAAGACTTGTCCCCTGACTCGTCGTAGATCCTGTCCAGTCGACACAACCCTCACCACACACCCAAGACACACGCCAAGATCTCTCCCATGTTATCCCCAGTTATCCAGTTTACGGCACCACGTGCCTTAGCCACACACAAACATGTATGAGTAAGAGTAAGTGTGTAGCGAGTATCTTGAAGTAGGTGAGCATCTATCCTAGCAGCGGGTGTGCAGGAGAAAGGTTGCGTCAAGGTAATGGCTTATCAAGCAATCTACCATGCATCCTATCACAGTTCATTTGCATAAAGTAAAGCGCTAGCAGCTACATATTGCATGTCTAATAGGATTCTACGAGGTTGGGTGGGACGTGGCACCTGTTCATAGCAATCCATAGTCATCCACATCCGGTTGCCCTTCGTGTCTTCTCCCTCCAAATGGATCTCCAAGACGTCCGACGCTATCGTGATGCAACTACCTTGGTAAAGCGACAAACAAGGCAAGGAACAATCAACCATCAACCAAAATCCAAGATCTCGAAAAGGCAATAAGATACGTAAGAAACCGCATGCCGGAATAAACACTAAAAGGACTTTGCCCTCGCGAGAGAGTGTCCGATCCTTGGGCTTAGATAAATAGAAGTGGTCGTCGCTTAAGCTCGAGCTCGGATCGAGGCCTCAAAATAGCCAAGCACCTCCCCGGTCGATGATGTCGACACTGCACGGCTTCAAGAGAAGAGACCTTGATTCTAGCTCAACTTAAGCAAACACCACAGCTTGCGGCCTTCCGATCCGGACGTCATAGAGATTGGTGGGGACCGGAGGGTCACAAACGAAGGGGAAGAGGAAAGGAGAGTAGGAACAACAGGGTTCGGCCCTTGTGGCCTTTAACCCACAAGTCACGCTTGCTAAATAAGAACCAAGTAAGAACGAGTACACGAACCAAGGAGTCGCGTGACTTGGTTCCAAGGTACTTCGGCTTACCCGCCATGATAGTCGACGGTAGCCAAGGTGATTGGAACAAAGGTCGCGAATCGGTTATGGTGTCTCTCGATCCACATGACATGTCATCGTCGGGAACCGAGAAGAGAGTAGCGCAACAGGGGAAGTGGAGAAGAGTTAGCTAGGCATGTCCATGTCGTGGCCTCGGTCACATCCTTGGTGAGGATGGTCTTCCAATGGTCGAACCGGTCGACTCGCACGGGTCCGAGGACCGAGCACGCACCATAGCTTTGCTAACTAAAGAGATAGCCGGTCTTTTGATCCGATCGCCATGGCTAAGATGGGATAGAATAGAGCGGCTAGCGGGGAAGAAAAAATGAAGTAGAAAGAGGGGCGTGGATCTACTCCTTCCAATGCACATGCCACGGCCAAATGGCGGGCATCAAAGAGGAGCGATGCATAAGAGAGTACAGGTGCCTAATCCGCTTGTAGGGTACCTTGACCAAGGTGTACTAAATGCACTAAGACGCGTCCCCCTCAATTCTTGGCGGTACGGCTTTCACCGCGAAAAAACCCAGGGGAGTGTCACGGTCTTAATAGGTACAAGCATACAAGAGGGGCATGCACCAAGGAACCAATAGAGGGAAGTAAAAGCGGGTTTCCCCTTCCCTTGATCCTCTCGCCACCGGTAGTCGACGGGGAATCAAAGGAGTGGGATCAAGAGAGCAATAATAGAACACCGACGAACTCAAACAAACGTCAACGAGGATTTCGGTTCCACCATACTTCGGTCCACTTGACATGGCAATAGTCAATAATCGAAGTACTTCGGGGTCAAGAGAGTCAATCCACGCCTTACTAAACTAGCGAGGATCGAAAGGAGAGCAAAAGAGTAGAATGGTCCCGCGCTCCTCTCGACCTACCCGTCATGGTAAAGGACGGTGGTCGGAAGAAAAGAGACGAAGGTCTCGCGTGGTTACGCGATCCATACCAACTCGTAGGGAGCCACGACCTCCGTGCAACTAAAACAAACAATGTGATTCCTTGGGCTCTTAGTGGTGCGATTGTCACCGCGCGAAACCGAGGAATCACTATGGTCTATGTGGCACAAGCATACGAGCTAGATAGGAAGAAGCAAAAGAAAGGAAAGGAAAAGCGGTAGAGCTCGATGGTCATGGCGAGATGACTCGCGGCCACAGCCTATACCCTAGAAAGTTGGCTCCCATCGCTCCACGACGATTCGCTTCTAGCGCGTCTCCCACCGCACTAGGTCACAAAGGACTCGCCGTGTACGGGTCATAACCGTATCGCTAAGTCCTTTTTGACCATGCCTTAGGGTCGACTAGGGTTGCTACGATCGTGGTACTACGAGATCAATGTAAGCACAAGAGAGTGAGGGAAATAAGTTTCGCTCGGCATCACGGTCACGGCGGGATGAACCCACGACCGGAATGCCCGAAAGCGAGGTACGATCCCTCGACCAGCTCAAGGCACGGTCCACGACAACATCGCACAAATAAACAAGAAGCAACAACACCATTTAAGAACTAAACCAACACGACCACCATAGGCGTAGTACACATATCCATAGCATGAGAGATAGACCGGGCCAAGGCACACGCACAGGCATAGATAGATCATGTATGACAAGTATGAATGGATATGTATGGAAAACGGTTTTGCCGACGCCAAGGGTGACATCGGGCGGAGTTTGCGAATGATCGACCTTGGCGGGGAAGGATGAGGCCGGTTGGGTTTCACAAAGCGTCGCCGGGGTGGCAGGGGGTCCACGGCCAAACGGGCTTGGCCCTGGCCAGTTGTAGCCCGTCGTAGCCACCCACGGCCAGCTCTGGCCGGCTGCAGCCTGCTGCTGGCCTGCAGCGGCTGACTGTGGCTGGCCGGTGCTAGCTGTGGCTAGCCAGAGTTGGCTGGGGCTGGCCGGGTTAGCTGCTGCTGGCCGGAGCGGGCAGCAGGCCAGCGGAAGGTGGCGGAGGGCGGCAAACTCCCCGCACAAGTAAAACACGGCACGAAGGCCGGCCTCGATGGGAACGTAGACAGAGCTCGAGAGGGAGGAGAAAGGGGCAGCTTTTGGGCACCGGAGGCTCACCGGTTGGCGAGAGGAGAGGCTCTGGCGAGGCGGTGGGAGTTGTGGTGAAGGTCGGGCCGTGGTGGCACGACGGTGAGGCGGCAAAGCGCCAAAGACGCCGCGGGCGAGGGCGGACCGGGCGCCGAGGCACGGGTAGGCACAATACGCAAAGCAGCTAGCAGCCAAGGGCGCGCGGCCGGCCGCTACCTGGCCGGGCCGACGGCCGCCGCTGCGGGTGAAGATGGCCCCGACACGGCGCCGACCGAGGCGGCGGGCGCAGGGCGCCGGCTGCTCATGGGGGCTTGGCACGGGTGCCGAGGCAAAGACGTCGCGGGCGAGGACGCAGGCGGAGCAGCCTCGGTGCTCGCTGCTAGGGACGCCGGGCGCCGGGCTGCTGTTTCTCGCGATGGCAAGCACCCTAGGCTGGCCGGGCGCTGGAGGCGGGCGGCGGCCGGGCGCGAGGAGGCACGGTGGTGGCTCGCCTCATGTCACGACGGCAGGTAGTATGGCGCGGACGCGCGCGAGGTCGAGGCCGCACGGTTAGGGAACGGCGCCGGGCGAGGCGGTGACGCGTTCCCGGGCGGGACAGCGAGAAGCCGGGTGCGGTGCCGCTTTTGGCATGGCGTGCCGCTTTTCACAGCCGCCGCGGCCGTGGTGAGCTCCCGCAGTAAACTGGCGAGGCCGCGGTGGCATGGCGTGGCGGTTATGCCGCCGGACCGGGTAGGGGCAGAAGGCGGCAACGGGCGGGCAGGTATCGCGCTGGCGCGGTGGCGCGGCGAAGCGTGGTGGTCCGGGAAGTGCTCGCGCCGCAAGGCATTGCTGAAGCGCAGACGCGCCAGGGGCAGCGCGCCGGGCGCCAACGCCCGACGGGTACGGCGTGTCCGGGCCGAGGAGAGGAGGGCGAGTGGGGCTAAGAGGGAGGATGCGGCGGCGCCGCCGGTTCTTATACGCCAAGCAGCCTTTAGGTTCCAAGCAAGGCAGCGGCGACCTTCCGGCCCGTGTTCGCCGCCCGACGCTGTGGCGCCGCATCCTCGCACGGACGCCGAGGGGCTCGGGCGTGCTCCATTTCCAAGCGGCGGCGGCGGCTGTAGGGAGCTCGTGCTCCCTAGGGTTTGACGGGGCGCACGGCGCATGGGCCGTGGGCCACGAGCGGCGGGCCGCCGGGCCGGTGGAAAAAAAGAGTGGGGGGGTAGCGGGCGGGCCGCCGCTTGCTTGGGCCGCGAAAGAGGAGGGGGAAGGGAGGAGCCGGTGGGGGTGTTCGGTTGGGCCTTGGGCCGGTTAATGGCTGGTCGTGTGAAGGGAAGGAGGCCGTGTGGGCTGGGCCGCATGACCAAGGAGGAAGGGGCCTTGGTCCTTTTCCATTTCTATTTGCTAAAGGATTAGAGATAGTCTCCAATATATGATGTGGAAGTGATTCAAACGGGGTTAAGAGGGAGTTAAAAAGGGTTATGATTTTAGAATGGAAAGAAGAATGGAGTTGGTCTTGAGAGGGGAATTGACGATTAGAAGAGAGGGATTAGCTATGGCCTTGTGCACTCCAACACGAGACATTAATCCAAAAGAGGAACTCCGGCAAAACCCTACAATCAATTCTATATGATGCAACGTTCCGCTAGCAAGTCTCCCGACGTTTGACCTAGCGGCTACATGCACCACACTGTGCAAGAAAAATTTTAAAAAGTTCAGATTTTTGGTGTTTGGAAAACCTAGGATGTTACAACACCCACTGGGACCTATGGCTGTACTTCTTCGAGGCCACCCTGTTCCTGAAGTCTCCGCTGGGGGCGGAGAAGGAGAAGGGGAAGGAGAAGGAGAAGGGGAAGAGGTTTGCGGTCCGGGCCGGTCGCACGCTGTGCCAAGCGGTCAAAGCACCGCAGGGATTACATCCCGGCGGCTCGCCACCTCGAACCGGGGGCGGCACAACAAGTGTTCTACCTCCACAACGACAACGACCTCCCCGCCCGCCTACACCGGAAGGTGTTCGACTCGAGCCGCCGTCGTGGCGGAAGGAGCCGACGCCGAGAGGGTGACCCCGCTGAGGAAGGTATTCTCCGCCTTGGCGCGCTGACCAAAGCGGGGTTGGACGCCTCGGGCGGTGATCGCCGGCTTCCACAAGCGGGGGCGGTGCTGCCGCCATGCATCGCCGGTACGCTGGCTGCATTTTACATGCGGCCGGCAACGCCGGCGTGGCACACCTGATGGCGGCCGAGGACTGGGCTATGCCGGTCCTCGACCGACGAGGCAGGCAGCGCCGGGTGGAGAACTCGCGCCTGTTCAGGGGTCGTTATCGCGGCCGGAGAAGGGGTACATCCCCCGTAAGTTTCGCTCCTCCGCTCCGGACGCGAAGCTCCATTCTGTCCTTCTTCCCCATGCTAACCCCGTGATTGCGCTTGCAGGGGCTCTTGGGAAGATGAGGGCATCGAAGCCCCGATTGCCGCCGAGAAGAAGGCCAACCGCGATCGCGCTGGCGCAGAGGGAGGGAAAAGGAGAGTGCCGCGGAGCGTAATGCCCGCAGCGTAAGGAGAAGGAGGACTGGCTCGGTTCTTGGCGGCGGCGCCAGAGCCGGAAGGTCTCCCCGCGGGAAGACACGCCGTCCGACACCACCGAGTATGGTGACGGCGACAACGGCGATGAGGTGGAATGGGACGAGGACGAAGCTGAGCCGTTGCACGGGGTTGAATCCCCGGAGGTGATGTCAGCAGCGCCCAAAGTGGGGCAGCTGTCGATGGCGCAGTCCGGCGGGCCGCCGGGGCGGCTCGTCTCCGGCGTTACCCGGTCTTGGGGCCGCGCGATGCTTCCAGTGCAGGGCGTCCCCCCCCGGAGAGGAGGCGCGACGTCGCTGGGGGAAGGGAGATTGCCGAGCCCCTCCCCCCCACCGAGGCCGTCCCCCAGCGAGCTGCGCCGGGCTAAGAGCGGGTCGGAGGGCCGCAGCAGACACCTCCGAAAGCGCTTGTGTCGGCTTGGGCACTCGACACTCCCGCCCTCTGGAGGGTCCCGGTCCGCGCAAAGATTAAAGTGCGCGGGTAAGTGGTGTTCACGCCTTTGTCGTAGGTTTTGATGTTCGCCTCTTCCCCGGGCCTCGCTAACTTTTTACTGCCCCATTCGCAGCCTGAAGCACTGCATCATGGTGGGACGTGGAAGCCACTCGCCCCCCTAAGCAGCCTAAAGCGGGGGGCGGGGAGCGCAAGTTTTGGTTCCGCCACAAAGCGGCGGCCGGGACCGAGGAGAGGGAGAAGGACACCGAGGTGCTGCCAACCGGGAGCAGCCCCTCGGCGATGGAGGCAGAGGCGGCGCAGTATCCGCCGGGGGACCGAGGGCGCGACCGTGGCGCCATTGGTCGAAGGGCCAGCCCCTTTGGACGCCGCGCAAGACGGGCGGAGGCACCCGCCGAGGAGGCCGGTGGTGATCCCCGGCCGTGTCGGCCAGGGCGGAATCCCCGTGCCGCCCGAGAGGACGGTGGAGGAGCCCGCGGTGGTTGCTAATGGCCGATGTGGCTATGCCCGAGGCGGAGCCAGCCTCCGGCCCTAGTCGGGCCACCGAGGCGGTCGCCACCGGAAGGGCCCGACGAGCCGCCCGCCAAGGAGCCCACCAGAGTCAGCCGTCCCGAGGGCCAGCGATGCCGCGCGAAGCTCGAGACGGCAGCTGAGCAGCTCGTCCGGAAGGAGCGTTGTGCCTTGGAGAGGAGGGGGGCCTTTGGCCGTGACGACGCCAAGGAGGGGGAGGATCCCGCGAGCGAATGACCAATTCGCGCCGACCGCTACGGGAGGCCACCCGACCATCGTGTCAGGGCCGTGCCAGAGCTCCCTGCTTCGGTAGGTGACCTTCCAGCCCCCTTCCTTCCGGAAGCCTCTTCCCAAATACCGACCGGAAAGAGAGTGTGTGTTGCAGGAGTTGGCGCAGACGCCGAGCGAGAAGTCGGAGTTCCTCGGGCCAAGGCCGGGCCGCCTCCACGACCAGTACCTTTCAAGAGAAGGGCCCGGGCGGCTCAGCGGTCGACGATGCCGCCGAGAAGGACGCCGAAGCTCGGAAGCTCCGCCTGCCTCCGAAGCCGGAGACCGAGGCCTCGATCAAGGCTGAGGACGCCGCTCTTCCAAGGAGGTCGCAGTGGGTCACGCCAAAAGCCTCAACCAGCTCTGAGCCAAGAAGGAGGCGATGATCGCCGAGGCCTCCCGCCGGGCGGACTCCATCAAGACCCTATCCGAGAAGTCAAGACCTCCGAGGCCGAAAGCATATTGTCCCGGCCGGAGAGTACTCCAAGTCGGAAGGACGCGGTTATGCGGGGGATCTTCGAGGCCACGACCATCCGCAACCACCGCAAGGTAAACGCCGCGACGCTTCTTCGCGCTCAGAAGTTACATCATCCGAGAGCCTAACTCGTTGTTGCACCTGCAGGCGTGGTGACGGAAAGCCGGAGGAAAGCCTCACCACGCCGCAGGCTGCCTACGACTCCGCACAAAGTTGAGCTCAACATCTTGACGCCAGGCCACGGCCGCCTCCCGGCTGTGGGTAGAGGCGGGGGATGCCGGGCGGAAGCAACCTGGGCGCCGCGGGCCGGGCAACGGTGCCGCAGCCGATGGAGGTGCGCACGCCGGAGGCCCTCCGAAGTCGGGCGTGTCACACACGCCGCACTAACGATGTCCCACTACCAGCTCGACCTCCCTCGAATCGCCGAGGGACTCATCGTGGCCGAGGAGGAGATGGGTCACGAGGGCGAGGTGCTTGCCCAAATTTGAGGAGGCGGAGGCGAAGGGGCTCCCAAGGCCGGGCGAACATCTTCGCGCCTGCTGCCGTCTCCACTCCTCCGAGGAAGCCGGGCGATGCCGAGGCCGCGGACGTCAAGGTCGTGGGCCATCGGGGCCGCGGCACCGGTGCCGCGGGCCCCCCGAGGCCGTGGGTCGCCGAAATGGGACGCCGGGCGCCGAGACGCCGAGGCCATGGATGCCGCCGCCGTGATGCCCCCCGCAGACCTCGCAAGTTGGGCTCGAAAAGCCCATGTAAATAGAAAATTATGTTGACTTGTGCTTATGAAACACTTTGTGTCGGGCCGGCCCGTCGAGGCTTTATGCTTTTCGCACTAGCTTTTTCGTTGTCTCTCGCGTTTCTCTTTTCGTTCAAGGCTCGTTACTTAGTTTTTGCGGGGATGCTTTGCAGCCAAGGGCCACTCTTTAACCGAAGGTAAGGACTGCATGAGTAGTTGTCACGGCCCCATTGCCTTCTCATAATGAGTGACCTCCCCCCCGCACTCGTGGCCGTCCTTTGGCCGAGGGCAGCGAGCGGAGGCGCCATAGCGCCGGGCGTAGGTAGCCTCGCGGCTCGGCCATCCTCGGCCTCGGGATGATGTCAGCCGTGCCTTTTTTCTAAGTATGCGAGGACTTTGGGAACGCAAAGTCTATGAAAAATAGCTAGGAAAGCGAAAAAAGATTTTTGAGGGGTGCTTTCCGGGAGGGGGTTCCCCCCTTTCTAGCCCCCCTCGAGGGAGGCTTGGTTTTGGTGAGCCAAAACCAAGTCTCATTGAGTCCTATTGAGGACAAAATTTTACGACTCGGGTAAACGCCCAAGGACTTAGTTTTTCTTTAGCAAGAGATACAAAACGTATGTACAATGCTTAGGAATTCTAAGGGTAAAAGCGACATAGCTGTTGGATGTTCCAAGCGTTGTTGAGGACCTCACCGGCTTTGTTAGCAAGCTTGTAGGTGCCCGGCTTGATGACTTCCGCGACGACGGGCGGGCCCCCTCCCGTGGTGTCGTGAGCTTGTGGCGGCCTCTGTTGTCCCGCGGGCAGACGAAGCACCGCATCGCCTTCCCCGAGGTCTCGGGTCCGCACTTCGTCGGTCGTGGTAGCATCGGGGACCGCTGGGTATCTTGCCGAGTGTAGGAGGGCGGTGTCCCCTCGGCTTCCTCGAGCATGTCCAGCGAGTCCTCCCGAGCCACTTGGTTGTGGGCCTCGCCGTAGGCCTTGAGTCTCGGGGATCCAAACTCCAAGTCGGTTGGCGGGGACGGCCGGGCGCCGCACACCCGGAAGAAGGGCGTGAACCTCGGGCTTGGCTCGTCATCGTCCCCGAGGCTCCGGAGGACCGAGGGGAGCTCCTCGAGCCATCTTTTGCCGAACTTGTCGAGCTTGTTGAAGATCCGGGGCTTAAGCCCTTGCAAAGATCATCCCGTTGGCCCGCCCCACTTGCCCGCTCGTCTGGGGTGCGCCACCGGGGACTAGACGATGCGTATCCGGTGCTTGTCGCAGAAGGCTCGGAACTTCATCCCTATGAACTGGGTGTCGTGGTCGGTGATGATAGAGTTCGGGACTCCAAAACGGTGGATGATGTCGGTGAAGAAGAGCACCGCCTGCTCGGACCGGATGTTGGTGACGGGGCGCGCCTCGATCCACTTGGAGAATTTGTCGACGGCGACGAGCAGATGAGTGAAGCCCCTGGGCACCTTCTTGAGGGGTCCTACCAGGTCCAAACCCCACACGGCGAACAGCCATGTGATGGGGATAGTCTAGAGTGCCTGAGCCGGCAGGTGCATCCGACGGGCGTAATCGGGCAGCCGCAGTGCGCACATTACACCCCTGGTTTCAGGTGGTCGGGTCGGCCAAGAGAACCCCCGGGCTTGAAGGCGCTGCCAACGAGGGAGTGGGGAGCGGCGTGGTGATCGCACACACCGGCGTGGATCTTGCGGACTAGGGCGAGGCCCTCCTCGACCGTGATGCACCGCTGCAGGACCCCCGAGGGGCTTCGCTTGTAGAGCTCGTCCTCTATAACGACGAAGGACTTCACTCTCCTCGCGATGCGCCACCCTTGGTTGAAGTCCTCGGGGAGGGCGCCTCGGACGATCCAGTCGAGGTATGGCTTTCTCCCAGTCCCCGGCTTGGGCTCGTCCTCTGGATCCTCCCCGTCGATCTCCATGACCTCGGCACTCGACGCCGAGGATGCCTCGGAAGCCGAGGGGCCTCGGGCGTAGAGGGAGCCTCGGGACGTTTTTCCGCACCCCGAGGGGGGTCGAAGCGTTCCTCCGAGGCCTCCTCCCCGCCCACCCGAGGGTGACGGAGGGGGCCGCGAGGTCCTTGGTGAAGACGCTCGGGGGAGCCGGGCTCTTCCAAATGGCGATCTTGGCGAAGTTCGCCGGGCGGCTTCGTTGTGCCTCCTGGACGACGTGGTTGAGCTCGAGGCCGTCGAACTTGTCCTCCGAGTGCGCACCGCCTTGCAAAGACGCTGCGTCCATCTTGGGGTCGTGGCAGCTCAAGTCCTTCATGACCTGGTCGATGACGAGCTGCGAGTCCTCTCGGACGTCGAGGCGCTTGACGCCGAGCTCGACAGCGATCTTCAATCCGTTGAGCAGGCCCTCGTACTCCGCCATGTTGTTCGACGCCTGGGAAGTGGAGGCGGATTACGTATCGCATATGCACCCCGAGGGAGAGACGAAGAGGAGGCCGGCGTCCGGCTCCGGTCTTCATCAAGGACCCATAGAGCTAGGGTGGTGGTAGCTGAGTGTCGGTCCACTCCGCGAGGAAGTTGGCCAAGACTTGAGATTTGATGGCCTTCCTCGGTGCGTAGGAGAGGGTCTCTCCCATGAGCTCGACGGACCACTTGGCAACCCGCCCCGAGACCTCCCGATTCTCGAGGATCTCCCCAACGGGAAGGAAGAGACCACCATCACGGGGTGGGCGTCGGCAATGCCGAGCTTGCGCCGAAGTTAGGACCACCACGTAGAGCAGCCTTCGGATCTCGCGGGTAGCGGATCTTGGTCTCGACAAAGACCTCACCGACAAAGTAGACCGGGTCTGCATCTCGGGCGAGTGTGGCCCTCCTCCCCGCCTTTCGACGACGATGGCCGCTACCGACCACCTGTGTTGTTGCGGCGTACATAAGAGGAGGGGTTCACCTTCGGCAAAGCGGGACAAGGATCGGGGCGCTAGTGAGGGCAGCTTTGAGCTTGTCGAGGGCCTCCTGGGCCTCGGTGGTCCAGGAGAAACGCCGGATTTTCTCAGAGGCGGCATGGGCAGCCCTTCTCACCGAGCCGTGAGATGAAGCAGCTGAAGGCCGCGAGGCAGCCCATGACTCGCTGCACGCCCTTCAGATCCTTGATCGGCCCCATGCCTGTCACCGCGGTCACATTCTCTAGGTTGGGCTCGATGCCACGTTTGGAGACGATGAAGCCAAGGAGCATGCCTCGGGGGACCCCGAAGACGCACTTCTCGGGGTTGAGCTTGACGCTCTTGGCCTTGAGGCACCGGAAAGCGATCTTGAGGTCGGAGATGAGGTCGTCGGCTTTTTTGGTTTTGACCACGATGTCGTCGACGTAGGCTTCTACGGTTTCGCCGATGTGGTCACCGAAAAACGCCCGGATGCACCGCCGGGTACGTGGCCCCCCCGTTCCTCGAGCCCGGCGGGCATCGCCACGTAGCAATACATGCCAAACGGGGTGATGAAAGACGTCGCGAGCTGGTCGGACTCTTTTATCTTTATTTGGTGGTAGCCGGAGTAAGCATCAAGGAAGGATAAGAGCTAACACCCCGAGGTGGAGTCGACTATCTGATCGATACGTGGTAAGGGAAAAGGGACCTTCGGACATGCTTTATTCAAACTAGTATAGTCTACACACATCCTCCATTTCCCACTCTTCTTCCTAACAAGTACAGGATTAGACAAACACTCGGGATGGAACACCTCCTTGATGAATCCGGCCGCCACAAGCTTGTTCACCTCCTCGCCGATGGCCCTGCGCTTTTCCTCGTCGAATCGGGCGCAGCTTGCTTTGCTTCACCGGTCCGGATCCGGCCCGGATATCAAAGGGAGTGCTCGGCGACATCCCTCGGAATGCCCGGCATGTCCGAGGGACTCCACGCCGAAGATGTCCATGTTCGCGGAGGAAGTCGACGAGCACGGCTTCCTATTTAGGGTCGAGGGAGTCACAGATCTTCACCGTCTTGCCGGACGAGGTGGAGGGGTCGAGCGGGACCTTCCTCACCCCATTGGACGGCTCGAAGGTGCCGGCGTGGCGCTTGGAGTCGAGGGCCTCGGAGACAGCCATGGCCTTGGCGTGCTCGATGGCCTCCATGTCGCAGTTGAACGCGTGCTCGTAGGAGGAGCCAACGGTGATGACGCCGTTGGGACCCAAAGATCTTGAGGAGGAGATATGTGTAGTTCGGGACCGCCATGAACTTCGCAGCACGCTGGACGTCCGAGGATGCCGTGATAGGTTCCTCGGAAGTCAACCACGTCGAAGGTGATGACCTCTTTTGCGATAGTTCGACGGCGGCGTTCGAAGACGATGGGGAGATCGACCGCCCGAGGGGCCAAGCACGCTTGCCTGGCACGATGCCCTGAAAGGGAGAATTAGAGGGTCGGAGGTGCAGCGCCCATCCCCAACAGCCGAGGGTGTCGGAGTAGAGGATGTTGAGAGCGCCGCCGCCATCCATCAGCACCTTGGTGAGCCTGACGTTGTCGACGATTTATTGGGTCCACCACGAGCCGGGTATCTCCCTAGGTTCGGCACGTGGAGCGGGGTGGTCATCGAGGCCATAGGTGATGGCCTCGGCGACCATGGCAGGTGTACCGGCGTGGCGGGCGCACCGAGAACACCTCTCGGCGCCACGCTTGATCCGCACGGGTAAGGTTTGCCGGGAGGCCTCCGATGATCATGAAAACATCGTGGACCTCTGGGAACCCTTCGCCCTTGCCTTCCTCCTCCTTCTTCTTCTTGTCCTCGGGCGGGGGAGCTTCCGATAGAATCGGGCAAAGCCAAGTCACACTCCCCCATGGTGTGCTTGACAGGGGAACTTGTGGAAGGGGCACGGCTTCTTGAGCATGTCGTCGAACGCCCGGGCCTCGGGGCCTCGGGGTGCCTTGGCGGTCGGCCGCAATGACGAGTGTCGTCCCTGGAGTCCTCCTCCTCCTCCTCCTTCTTGCCTTTCCTCCCCTTCCGCTTGCCCCTCCCCGCTTCTTGGGGTTGCGGGCTGCTGCTCCCTCGGCTCCTTCGTCCCTTCCCGCTTCCCTTTGTCGTTGGCGCTGTGGAAAATGGCTCCCATCGCCTCCCCGCCCGGAGGCGAAGTTCGTTGCCACCTCGAACAGTGGCGTTGGCGGTGGAAGGCATCTTCGCCCAGCTCGTGGACCAGCTCCTTGCAGGTTGTTCCGTCTAGGAACGCTACCGATGATGGCGGTGCCGGCCACGCTGGCAGCTCGGTGCACTTCTTGGAGAAGCGGCGGATGAAGTCGCGGAGCGACTGCCGGGCTTCTAGCGGCAACAAGGAGATCCCAGGGAGTTCCCTTGCGCACGTATGTGCCCCTGGAAGTTCCCCACAAAGACCTTGACCAGGTCACCCCGCCTAAGATCGTGGCGGGCGGGAAGGTGCTCCAGCCCAGGCCCGAGCGGGCGCCGCCAGTGGAGAGGAAGGTTGCGGATGATGAGCTTTTGCCGTCCGCCCCGCCTAGCCGGCCGGGCCAGCGGTAGTCGCGAGCCAGACTCGATTCGTCTCTCCCGACTACTTGGTGAGGTTGGCGGGCTGCCGAAACCGAAAAGGGAACCGAAGCGCCGCGATCTCCCGGCCGGGCGCGAGGTCCGCGGGCCGCGTCATCCGCCGTCCTCTCGCCGGCTGCCGCGCTTGCCGCCCTGCGCGGCTGGCGGTCGCGCTCGTCCCCGCCTTGCCTCCCTCACCATGTTGCGGCGCTGCCGCCGTCGTTGAGGCTGCCGTGGTTGTCTTGGATGCACTCGCGAGCTGGCCTTGCTGGATCCCGTGGACTGAGGCCTCAAGCCTCCCCCCGGGCACCTCGGCTCTCATCCTTCGAGCACGAACGGCGTGAGGCCGAGCTCGGCCTGCTTTCGCCGCGGCCGTTCTCGATGTAGCCCGCACCTCATCGCGGATGCGGCGCCCCTCTCCGGGTGGAAGGCTCGCATCGCCGGAGGAGTAGGGCTGCGGCTGCAACATTCCCGCTTGCATGCCGAAGATGGGAGGATGCCGCCCCTTTCGCCGCTTGACGATCCCTCGTGGACGCCACGGGCGTGTTGCCGTGCCGCGGGGAAGCTCAGGTTGAGCGCCGCGCGGTGGCCTTGCTCGAGCGCGCCTATCTTCTGCCGTAGCTGAAGACGGTCATGGTCAAGCTTAGCCCCGAGGTCACGGATACTGCCGACGGTGGGTCGACGTTGCTCCCGAGGCGTGGGTCGCTGGGTCCTCCGCCCCTTGGAGTGGCTGCGGGCGGTGGGGTCCGTTGCTCCCTGCCCGGTGGACGAGAAGCACCCGGATCCCCCGGGTTGCAACCACCGGGGCGGGCTCGGGCGGTGTGCCTAGGATCACGGTCCCGTCATCGCCGTCGCCGCGCCGTTGGCGTTCCAAATTCGACCTCCACGTGGTAGCATTCGCGCGTCGAATCGTGCATGTCGTCCGGGGAGTCGGAGTCGGGGTAGCCAAAGCGAAGGCGTGCTCGGGATGAGCCCCCAGGATCTGTGTCCTCGAGGTAGCACCGATTGGGTGGACGTGAAGGCCGGGGCCACCACTCCGCCTCGCCCGACGGTACTCCTCTTAGGCGGCGGGCGGATCCGTCGAGGGATGTCCGTCTTTGGGGCGCTCAAAGAGCGCCGCCGCGACGTGGACGCCCCTCCGGCTCCCATGGCGGCGGGAGACCAATGCCGCGCCAGAAGGGGGCAGCATTGGCCATGCCGAACGGTTGGCGTGGTGAGAGCGGGCGGCCGAGCATCCCTTTACGGGAGGCACGCCCACCAGTGCCGCGAAGTCCTCCTCCTCCAGTCCGCTGGCGTTGTGGTGAGCCCGCCCGCAGGTGCCACGGTGCCTCCCGCGCCGGGCCGGTGAAGGGTCCACCGGGGCCTCGCCGAGAGGTCCTTGAGCCTCGGCCGGGAGGAGCTCCATATCGCATCGACTCCAAATGGTTAACGAACTCAAGCTCTCTAAACCGATCGGGTCCCCGCCCCAGGCCGTCGGGTGGAGAAGAGTTGGGGCTAGGAAGCCCCCACGAGGCGTGGTCACGGCCGCTGGCCATCCGAGTTTTGGCGGGAAGAGAAGCGAAACACGCACGTATTCCCCCCGGCGCGCCAACCGTTTGGTGCTAGAACCGGTGGCCCTAGCACCAACGAGTGAATTTATGGTGCGTGCTCCCAACTCCGGGTGGTGTGCAAGATGGACACAAGGATTTATACTTGGTTCGGGCAAGAGAAGGCCCTACGCCCAAAGGGGGGAGGAGTTCTTGTATTATCTTGCACCGAGGTGCTCGTAGTTAGGTGTACAAGCAATGAGAGAGGGACAGGGGTCCCAAGTCTCGTGGGTGATTGAGTGGAGTGCCAATATCGGGCTCGTGTGCCTCTTATCTCCTACGGACTCCCCGCCTCCCCCTTTATAGCCGTAAGGGGAGGGCAGGTCCTTACAAGAGGTGGTCGTGTTCATGGCGAGGTCGTGGGCTTCGTCCTCCATCGCCCGAGGCCTTGGAATGGGCAAAGCCGTCCGAGATCATGACGAGGCGGCGACGCCGCCTCCCCCGGCACCGTGGCCGGAATGACGGACGCCCCTCGCTTGGAGTTGGCGGAGCGTGATGGAGGGGATGGTGGAGCCCTCAGCTTGTTGTAGCATTGACCGCCTCGGAATCCGAGGCTCGGGAGGCCTCGGAGCTCGCCGCCAGACGGGGAGTGGTTGGAACAGCCGCGACGGTCGCCGGCGCAGTTGGTCGCCCATCCCGGCTCGAGCTCACGGGTGGACTGTTGGTTGGGTCGCCGGCGCAGTGGGTCGCCCATCCCGGCTCTCGAGCTCACTTTTGGGACTGTTGGTTGACCGGAGGGGCGCCCAGCCCACTCACGCATGGGGGTGACGCCGGCCGCCGCCGCTCAGCGTGGCGGATGGCGCCCGGAGTTCCGCGATGGGACCCAGCGCAGAGGTTAGGCAACAGGCGCCCACGCTGACGGGGCGTGGCCTTCACCGTGGGGGGGTCGCGTAAGCATGATCACCGGCGTGGGTCGCGACGGACGACGCCCATCCCCCGCCGAGGCGCTGGTCGCCCCCGGCATGGGATGAGGACGGGTGGTGGATATGCGCCAAATCGCTGGTACGGCTTTGACCTCGGCAAGGCGTCCCCGCCTGAGGCCCGGTCGCTAAGGGCTCGGGGCGGGACGGAAGCTGGAGGCTCGTCCGAGGCCCTGACGCTAAGGGCTCGGGCGAGGCGGAAAATGGAAGTTCGTCCGAGGCCCTAGCGCTGGGGGCTCGGGCGAGGCGGAGAATTGGCTCCCGCCCGAACCCATAGCGGGGTAAGCTCGGATGGGCTAGAGGCCGTGCGCTTGCTCCGGTGCCCCAAAGCCGCGGCCCAGATAGAGTAGTGGGAGGCCTGTTGGGCCAAGGTTTGCGTTTGTTGGGCTTTCCTTAAGGGGGCCTTATTTTGGTCCCCGACAAGTACCGAGTGGATTTGTTATATACATCTTCTACCAGCACTCCCTCTATACCCATAAAATTTGTCGCTTTGAACGAGGTTTGGATCAAATATTAGGAACTAAATAATCAATAACTTTTAAAATATTTAATTTGAAAAGGTGAAACTTATATGTATAGATTCACCTTGAAACCCACCTTTATAAAAGTAATTTTATTTTTAGTTTTTCATATATATTTTAATAAAAAAGAATAGATAAAGTTAGATTTTGGAGACCGTGTCCTTGTCTAAATATGAAAGGAGTATCGTTCATGATGCATGAAAAGGGTCGCATTTGGCTTAACTTGGAGCCTACTTCCCCGCTCATGAAAAGGGTCCTCATTCACTATGCTCACCTAAATGACTTTAGATCGATCCAATAAAGTAGTATAGTTGTAGGGCTAGACGCTAAATATAAAGCTCATTAGCTCGCTCAGCTCATGGCTAGCTCGGCTCAGCTCGACTTGTGTCGTTAAGATAGCGAGCTAAGCCAAGCCAAGATTTTAGCTCGTTAGCTATAACAAACCAATTCAAGCTAGTTTATGAGCCACTCACGAGCTCAACGAGCCCGGCTTTCAGAAAAAATGGCATATATATGTATACATATGTAAGCATATAATGGACATAATTTGTACTATATTGTATCTATATACATGATATTTACTGCTATTATTTATGATGGATGAATAGGTATTGTATCACTCATTAAAATGTATGGTAGCTAGTCTTCATTTTATATTTTTTTGTCCCTAGCTCGCGAGCCAAACGAGATAGCTTGGGGGTTTTTTCTAGCCAAGCCGAGCTAGCTTTTTAGCTCGTTAGATATAACAAGCCGAGTTAGGCCAGCTCGTTATCTTAATGAGCCAAACCGCGCCGAGTCGAGTCGAGCCAGCTCGATATCTAGACCTATATAGTTGTAACTGAAATGAAAACCAAATTTTTTTTGAGGGGAAGAAATGGAAACATAAAGTGAACTGCTGGGTTGTGTTAGCGCGTAGGCACACCATTTGGCTTAACTTGGAGCCTACTCCTCCGCTCCCTAAAAATGTTATTCTTGTTTTATGAAAAATCAGCGATTTTAAGATCGACTAAATATAGGTAACAAAATATTAATGTAACACTCCGGGCTAGGGCTTAATATGATTAATATGATACTCATATCAATAAGTTACAACTTATTTTCCGGAAGCCCATCTCTAAAGAACTCTAAAGTTAAGCTTGCAGCGTGCTAGGCTTGGAGCGATGGGTGACCGACTGGAAAGTTCTATGCGCATAAATGAGGACAAAATGCGTAGAAAAGACTGGTGTTGGTATGTGAGAGCAGTATTGGTCCTATTAAAACTATCAGATGTAAGTGGGCCCAGCCTTGAGGAGGCGGGACGTTACAAATGTTATCAGAGCCAACTCTCATGGTTTCACGGAAGCGTGTGTCGCAGTTACACAAGCATGATGCGCATGACTGATATGACAGCATGGCACATGCACTGGCACTGAACACAGGGACAAAGCTCAATGGAGGGTAAACTGGGCTTCGGCCCCTGCTTGCCTGCAGCAAAGTTATGAAGGATCAGTGGTAGCATGTTAGACGATAGAGATTAAAGAAAGGCCTGTTACTAGGAAAAGGGTAGTAAAAGTGTCGGAGAGGTATTAGGCTGGGAGTCATAATAGCTGCCTATTTTTTTATGATTACTTGCTAACTTTTACATTCAGTTATCATAGGTAGCAGTCATGGCACCTCACCTGTTACTACAATACTTGGCTGAGACCTACGTATACAGTCATACTGGTGCTAGAAAATAGCTCCAAATCACTGTTTATGCTTCATTAAGTCACATACCATGGTGCTTATAATAGAAAATGGCCCCCCCCTTGATGTTGAGTCAAGCTCCGCCACTGACTGGACACACAGACGTGGCCAAGAGAGAAGGTTCCTGGCCTGAGGTTGATCGACGAGGACGTCGATCTCTTAAGGGGGTGAGGATGTAACACCCCGGTCCATGGCTTAATAGGATTAATATGATACTCATACTAATAAGTTGCAACTTTTTTCAGAAGTCTATCTCTAAAGAACTCTAAAGTTAAGTGTGTTTGGCTTGGAGCGATGGGTGACCGACTGGAAAACTCTTTTCGGGTGCGCATAAGTGAGGACAAAGTACGCAGAAAAAAGACCGGTGTTGGTCTCCGTGAGAACAATATTGTTCCTATTAAAGTTATCAGATATAAGCGGCCCAAATCGAGGAGACGGACGTTACAATTAATTTTTATGATACATAATTAGTACTATTGGATAGATTTTTGAATATACTTTCATAATAAACTTATTTAGAGAAATAAATGTTACATATTTTTTATAGATCTAGTTAATATTTTTTATAGATCTAGTTAAAATTAAGACAGTTTGACCGGCACGTATCCCATAGCGATTTTTTTTTAGATGGAGCAGTATTTTCGTAGAGGCCAGTAGGTACATGCACACTGCTATGCATGTTTATTTTTGCATCGTGATGTGTTCATGTCAGATGGCTGGCACATTTGTTTTGCAGGATTTAGATAGGTGACTCGAGATTGATCGGTGGAGGATCACACAAGATGCGAATATATCGATCGTAGCGTGTACTGTCGTGTGTACAGGTATTTTTGTTTACTAGGTAGGTGTCCGTGTGTTGCTACGGGACAGCTAAACTTTGGTATTAAAATATAGACCACACAATAAAATAATAATACTGTGAAATTAAATACCGACAATAAAGTGACATTTATCAATACAAATAAAAAACAAATATCTTTTAGTAGTCAAGCATAGATCAAGAAAATACTATAATCCATGCAAGAAGTAATAAACAATTTCTAGCAACAAACATTAGCAAGCCTCGCTTGAACCCAGTCGCGGAGGCCACGTCTGCAATCCTGCAGTGCAGTTATAGACAAAATGCCCAAGTCCCGGTGCAATAAATACACAGAGAAATACATCTCCTGCAGGAGCGCATGCCCAGGCAGCAAGATGGCTTTAGATCTTCAAGCTCCACTATCTTCAAAAGGTGCACTTAGAGCTTCCAATTAGCTGGTGCTTTACCTGGACGTCCATTGGACTCAGGATACACCATTTAGCGAGATCCTCTGTAGCCTTCGTATTAGAGCTCCAAACATCAAGCATCTTCTTCTCTACTACCAATAATTTCAAAGTTATCGCAAACTCCATAAAGCAGTAAAACTTCAAGCACTGAAAACATGTTTTTCTCACAAATCCAAAATTTTGCTATGGACTAAAAAATATCTATGCCACCCAAATAACACAGGTAACTCAACAATTGCTTAGCTACAACACAAGCAAAGAAAAAGTGGTAATTAGTTTCTTCTTCCATGCAGTGCTTGAGGACAATAAGATGCCATACAAAAACACAACATGATTTAATTTCTGAAAGAGCCAAAATAGTTGCATTTATCATTGATGGGGAACACACATACCAGAAGAGGCAATTGCTTGCCAATAGCCCACAGGCTTGCCTGAAGTCCCAGCCAGATGAAATATGTATTTGAGAAGACAAAGCAAATGACTGTAAGTACTGCTGCAGATCCATAAATCCTGCCAAGACAAAAAAAAAAAAGATCAACATATCCACTTGATTATAGATTTTTGCTATAAATCTAGACTGAGATGCAGATTTATAAACATGCAATGGAAAGAGAGCTAACATCTAATTAGCCCATCCCACCAAGTATCCCATTCACCTAGATTATTTTTTCTTAAATAAAAAAAGAAGGGCACATAAGAAAGCATGCCAACATATCCTGAAAAAAAAAGAAATATAACCAGTGCCGGCTAATGATTAGACTATTTATTTAAGAAAGAATGTAGCTTTCTAATGTGCCAATAGTGATTAAATTTGGAAAAGGAAATTGAGCTCGTGTCACTTTCAGGGCTCAACAGACACCGAGGTAACAATTTCTATAGCAAGAGATCATTGTCTGAACTCTGGAACTACTTGGGCTCCAGAGTATCCTCGTATCTGTCCGCAACTCCGCATTCTGAGAAATAGAAGGCACCTTTTAGTCTCCACAACTCTGGCATGGTGACAGAACAAAGTAAACCGGAATAGTAATGCATTTTTTCTAAAGCAATCACTTATTAACAGACTCAAATTTTGCAGGAAGCTCACAAATTCGTTGGGCATTCCCAGCAAAATTTTCCCTATTCTTACCACTTTGTCAATTGTCAGCACAAAAAAATATATATCTGAATGAAGTGCAACCAGATTACATCTTGCAGATAGCAAAAATAGATTACACTGTATAAGCTATCGCCTCGACACTTTCATACTAAGCCAGTGCAAAATAAACAGACATAATATCTGGAAGGATTATTATATTGTAGATAGGATGGCTCACATTGCAGCACAGTATGTTGAATTCTTGAATTAACGGAATCTACAATGTATAGAAACAAACATTGATTAAATTTACTGAACGTTTCACCCAGAGCTAAGAAACTTGCTTGAAATGTTACCATTTTATGAGCCTTTGATATGTGTCGGTCTGTAGCCTTAGGAGAATACACCAGTGTTTTTTGAACTGAAAACACAAAGTGAGTATACCTGCACTAAAATGTCGAGATGGTCATGTGTCAATATGAGGAATGTTTGGATGGGAAGGCAGGTGAAAAACAATCAGTTTATATAAAATATTTAAGGATATACATTTGACAATAGAAGGAACATATCACAGCAAAAAGTCAGGTAGGGATATATACTCATGTCGTTGAGCCTGAAGGTTTGTTCCAGTCATATTTGATATTGCCCCACTTTCTTGAAAATGGTATGTTCAATGCTCTGTTTACGATGGCATCTTGAACATTGTATTCTAGGGTATTTCTTTGGTACCTGAAAATGAGTCCAGTTGTATTAGGTCTGGAGACATACATAGAGAACTGAATAAGAGATCAGATACAGGTAAATTTTAGAGAGTTGACATCGCAATGACATTGTTAGCTGCTGGAAAACCAAATTGAGTGGCAACTGGATTATTGTTCATGTTCTCTGGAATTCAATCTCTTTGTTCGCAGTTGTTGTAAACTTGAAAAACTTTAAATTGGGATCTAAGCATGAAGGAAATATAAACTTGTATTTATAACACCCAAACAATAAGTAGAGTCTGATATTCTTTTGCTCACTAAAATTAGTTAAAAGTTTTCTACAGTGAAGACGACATCAAGAGGGATGCTGACCTGCATATAAATAGCTCATTAGGATATGTTTGCTGACTCAATTTAGGAAACAGAGAAACATGTTTACCTATCAAAGTTCAGGATAAAAATATTTGTTAGGGAAAAAAAAAAGGGACCTAACCCCTAAGCTGTCAAGTAAACCTTACTCCAACTTCAAGTGCAGGAGTATTCATAGACCCATTGAAATTGCAAATGATAAAATCAACAAAAGGGGACATATGGTCCTGACAGCACCTATTATATTTTCTGAAACATATATATAAGCTTTGTAGACTATATTTGGATGACCCAAGAAATTGAGAAGGAAATTAAAAAATAAAGATGCAAGTACCAGCAACACTGGAAATAGCTAGTGGGTGTGCGAGATCTGCTGATCTTCTTCCCTGGCTATTCATGTGTGCAGACCTGCATTACAAGAAAGAAAGTACGAGGAGGTCATGAAGGAAGCAGTCGATGAGGCAAGAGACTCTGGCAACCTCCCGATCGGTATCAGCAGGATATTCAACCTTCGGGCGACATCTGATCTGGAGACCGTGCTCGCCGCGTGGAGCAACCAGAGCAACAAGTCGACGCGGAGCAGGCGCCAACAGTCCAGGCCGGCTGCTCCGTCTCTGCATCTAGCCCTCGACTGAACCGCCTCCTGGTGACGGACTGACGGCAACCCGGCCGGAGAAGCGCGGGCGCGGTGCCTGGTGGTGGAGACCGACGTCCGCGACCGCCGGTGGCTGCCTGCATGGCCTTCCTTAAGCCTGAGCCTGACGGAGATTTGCCAGGCAAAGGAAATGAGAGGGGAAATCAAGGAACAGAACAAGGAAACAAATCAATGATTAAAGCCGCAGGATCTTCGTGCGGGGGACCCGAGGGGACCGGGGGCACCGCACGCGTGATTTCTGTTTCATTTTTTTCATTGTCGCACCAGCGTAGAGAAGACCGCGGCGACGGAGCGTGGACCCGGGTCCACCGCACGCTCGGATCTAGAGGCGAGGCGGGATCGCATGGGTGCGGCAGGACGGTGAGACGAAAATTTTTACCGCACCAAAAATATGTCCCCTCTTTAGTATTTTTAGTTGTGAGAGATTATGCCTATTGGTCAAGTTGGATTAAAAAGCTCTGCGTCCAGTCCCTCTATTTTTTTTAAGGTCACTCAAGTCCGACAAAAAAGGGAATTTATGATTTTTTAGGCCGCAGCTTTAAGTCGTCAACAGTTGGTCTTCTCAATACCTTTGCGCTGCTTTCCTTGAAGACGTATTGGCGGCAGATAACGAGCTTTAGCTCGGTTAGTAGCGGTGGCCAGTGAGCACGTTACCCATCAGCGTTCAAACCTTGGGTTTCACGCTAGTGTTTCTTATTAGAAACCGTGTTTTTCAAATAATCTATAGCCTCTCACGCATGGAGCTACAAAGGGATTATGATGTGTCTATCGTCTACAGAGTCTTGTATGATTCTAATGATCTCTACAAGGACACGCGCTTCGGTTCTAAGAGCATCTCCAAAAGTTTGTCAAAATTCACTTTGGCAAATCTTGTGATTTGGCAACTCTCTAAAATATATGGCAAGTGAAAAAAGAGTCCCTTTCTAATAGTTTGGTATAATTTACTTGCCAAATGCAGATCAAACTTACATCAAGAACTCCAAGACGTAAACAAAATTATGTTCATATCCTTCCACCTCTTGAAAACTTACATCGTGAACCCTAAAACAGAAAAAAAAAAATTGTTTTTTTCACCCTTCCACCTCTTCTAAAAAGCTCGATGGCAAGAATAGCAACTTGAGATAAATGAGGAGTTGTTGGAGAGGGTTTTTGTGATTTTGCCAAGAAAATAAAGATAACAAGTTGAAATACCAATTTGTTGGAGATGCTTATAGTTGTAGGACTGTTTATACGCATATAGTGTGTGTGTACGTGTATAAACAGATACTATAGTTATACCCATATGAGAGACGCCAAAAGACGCATTGCCAGCATGTAAGTCTCCACCTAACCTAAGGTCTTCTCAGACTATACTCTCTCCGTCCCTTTAAAAGAGTTGCTATGGGATACGTGCAGGTTAAACATTTTTTTAAACTTTGACTAGATTTTTAGAAAATACATGTAATACTTATATCTTCAAATGAGTTTATTATGAGAGTGCATTCAAAGATCTATACTAATTATGTACCATAAATATTAATATTTTGTTATATACATTTAGTCAAAGTTAAAGATTATTGCTGACTTTTTTTTAGAAGCAAGGATGACTATTTTGAGAACAGAGGGAGTACTTCATAATGGCCGCAACTTTAGGTCACCAGTTGGTAATGCTAAATGGCTAGCTACCTGCACTCTGGTGAAGTATTTCAGGTCACGTTAGTATTTGTTTTGAAAACAGACATGTTTCTGTCTCATAAAGTGATAAATTGACATGAAAAACATACTAATGATACTAACAAATTGTCTAAAATTATATTATTAATAACGATGCTACAATTTTATATAAGTTGTTTGGATACATTTATACGTTTTACAAGCGCGTTTGTCATCTCTATATTTATAGTACGCATATTACTATACATAAAATTTCTTTATAAGAAAACTCAAACATCTTGAGAAGTGAGGGAGGTTAGTGTAACCATATGTGGCTATCTGTATCCCAATTTACCATGATCACCTAAAGTCCGACAAATAAAGGGAATTTTTTTTTTTAACGATTGAACCAGTAAATATGGAGGTGGAGTATATTCCATGTACTAGTTATACCGCAATTTTCAGGAGCTGTACATTGTAACAGCCGAAGCGGTAAGGTGGATCGGGCATGGTGGAGATGACATGGGAGACGGCGGCGTGGGGGTGGCAGCTGGTGGTGCGGCGCCCCTAGGCTAGGGTTGGGGCGGCTATGGCTGGTGGCGTGTGTTAGGGGAGGAGGCGTTGGCACAGGGAGAAGAGGAGAGAGGAGGTGGCGGCGGCAGTAGAGAAGAAGGAAGGAGAGGAGATAGAGAGCTTTCGCCCAATTACTTCTTAATCTTAATAGATTATAATCTCCTAATATTTATATTCCCCGAGTGGACTTAACTTTCAAGCTAAGCCGAAGAGTCCTTGTCGAACACGAGCTCTTTCTTCCATAATTATTCTATTTTACTAAAAATAACTAATAGCATATTAGGTAACCGGATGACGGGCGAGGTGATGATGGCGGGATGGCGGCGGGCGGCGGTGGCCGCGCCTCCCCCCAGCCCGCAGGCGGAACTAGGGAGCCAAAGAAGGGGCCGTGGCCCCCTCTAAAAAACAGTAAAAAAATTTTATACCATGGAAAAAATTAAAATTTTCATCAAAAATTCAATAAAAATTTGATTTTAAATAAACTCAATAGAAATTTATTTTTATCAAAAAATCAATGATACATCACAAAAGTTTCTTCTTTCACATATTTATGATATGTCAATTATTATTTGGCCCCCTTATTTTTGAACGCTGGTTCTGCCACTGTCCTCCCTTTCCCTAGCTCACGCCTACCAACCCTAGGGTTGGCGGTGGCGTTGCCGCTGGCTTCCCCATGTGGGCCCCGACGGCCCATTTATCGTGTCAAGGATGTCGGCCCAGTGGACATGTGACATACATATATACTTGCCACTCCTCTGAACAAATTTTTTTCACGAATACAAAAAAATTTTGCATACCTTTGTATTAAGAAGAGAAGAGTTTGAACCCACAGGCAATGCGCTTTTACTGAGCACCGCAGGAGGTCATCCAAAAACAGTCATAGCTGGACCATCCTAGCAAATGAACTCAAGTTTCAATATTACGTAAATGGAAGACAACCAATACCGACGCTGCAGTGCAACCTAGGAGATAGCCTTGCGTTTTGACAGTTGCCTGGACGAACCCTTTTCGCCGTCCGCAAAGAGGGCGTCTAGTGTTTCGATGTTGAACGCAGTCAGGTTGACATCGAAGATCTTCTCAAAGGTCTTTAGTTTCGATACGGATGGCGCTAGTAGACCCTCGGTGTAGCTCATACGCTGCATCATCAGAACCTCACCTCGATTGAAACCAGGTACTCGCGAGAGGCCCTGGGCCGCCAGCTGCCTGCTCCACAGCAGTAGCACTGGCTTCGGAGCAGCAGGGTGCTTGGTAGGCTCACGAATAAGTGAAGAGTCAAATGTCTTTAGCACACGTCTGGTGAAGCTCTTGATTCAGCATGTGGAGGAGTTGTCGCTGATGTCAACCGTGTGGTCGTCCCAAGGTGGCGTACTGAACATGTCAACATCCACCTGGGTTGGTGTGACGACCCGTGATTTCCTCAAAGGGAAATCCATGTGATAGTCTAGAGAGACTTAGACTATCACATTATCATTATACAGTTGATACCATAGTTCATACATCACAAAATTATAAGTTACAAGGTATTACATCACTTGGTAACGCACCTAAGTACAACATATTCTAGCGATAAACGCACACATATCCGTATTAGAGTAGACATAGCGCCAGAGTGGCGAGTGAAGGCTCCCCTTCACGAGTGATCATCAGAGTTGGGGTAGAGCATCGGTGGGCGTAGACTTGATCTCTTAACCAAACTTGGGTGTACGAATGAGACCACCTACTCTTTCTGTCTCCAGTGTCACAGCAGTGGCCACAACGGGTGTCGGCTCACCAGCACTCGGCGAGGTGGATCTGGAGAGGGGGCGGGGGAAGGAGGGGGGAGGAAGGGAGAGGGCCAGGGGAGGGGGCTAGGGTTGGGTGATCGGGTTTGAGATGCTCTAAACGAATTCGATCTTAAATACGGTCGGAAAATATCCATACTATTTTGAGCCCTACGTATTATATCGCAATTTGCAGGAGTTGTAGATACGCATACCACTCCGTTTGTCATGGCAAAAATAGGTGCAGCAAGGACTTTCCTGTTCATGCCATTACATTGGGGATTCCCAGTGCTCCGTTGGACGGCCAGCATGAGATCCTGCAGCAACGGCTCATCCTCGTTCGCCGCCAGCTTTAATTTATGCACTCATGTGTGCATGTGACCATGTCATGACTCAGGACGGCTTGATCTTGATGGATGAGGTCTGATCGAGGTAGCTAGCAGAGGCCATGGCGGCTTTACAAAAAGCTAGCTGCATGCTAGGGCTCTTTTTAATTTGCTTTGTCCTGTATCACGTGCACACACACCACATGATCCATGGCGTTTTAGCGAGCAAGACAGCATGCATGGATAATGCGTCGAAAAAATGGGAGCTGATGTAGAAAGAGGCCAAGGTGATCGGTTTTTTTTTTTTTGTGTGTGTGTAAGGGGTACACGTGGGTGAGGAGGTCACTCATCGTTGGTCATTGGTGGCTTTGCGGCTGTTCTGGTGAGAGGAATCACCTAAGTTGTTTCCTCTTAAGGAAAAAAAGGCTTAGGCACGGTCACGAAAACTAAGTTAAGGATCATTGCTATATATATGGTAAATTTGAGCTACTTTGTGTAGACTCCTTAAGGCTGGCTCTTCAAATGATGATTTAAATGGTGAGTTTAAAAGACTCTTGGAGATGGTCATATGTCCTTAAACTTTTTCTCATTTCTCACATAGGTCTAGATACTTTTTTTTTCGCTCATCTTAATTTATCTACTTGTTTTTTCATGTTTCACCTAGGTCCAAATACTTTTTTCGCTCATCTAGGTCCATGAACTTTTATTCATTTCTCACCTAGGTCCATAGCAAGCCACATGCTTTTCTTTTTAAGTTTTACTAGGAAATATGCCCGTGCATTGCAACGGAAAAAAACTATCAAATACTAACCAAAAATAAGAACAAGAATGTTACAATTCAATTAACGTTGTATATCCTTACAATGAAATTTTAAAGCTATAGATTATTATGATAAACCTGGATTGATCTTTTATAGTAGATCGAGAGAAATTCTATCGTAATTTAGTTATAAAGAACTGAATATACATACATTATGCGACACAAATAACCAATTTTCTATTTACTCTTAAAACTATATTTCTCTCTAACGTTGATTTTAAGACATGCCTGACTCTTGCCATCATCACAAGCAAGTCTGCTCTGCTTCTGACCCATCATTCTCCAACAGAGCAAATCTCCCAAGATTTGATGAACTCAACATATCCCTTCCTCATCCACATGAAGTCATAGTTATCCAGATCCAACACGAACTCATAGCATGCTTCCTTGAGCTTCTGAAAGCCGTGCCGATGGACCATCACCAGTGTTGCTGCGCGGTCTCGACGTGAAGGCACCTAGAGAACGCTGCGCGTGATCCAGATCAGCGATAGCCTCCGCACGTTGTACCTCTTTGTAGCCAGCAGTAGATGCCCAAACATGTCCCTGTAGCGTGTCGTCCCGCCGTCCACGAGGAGCAGGGTGCCGATGTTGGCGAACTATAGGAGCGCCTCTGTGGTCGGCCACGACATGTTGTTGACCGCATAGACCGCATAGCAGTAGCATTATGGATGTTGGTTGCTACCGCTTCTGAGTCAAGCGTGTTGGGCCCCCTCATTTCGCGGCGTGAACTCAGCGTCATCGGGTCCCATATTACACGGAAGGCGAGGTGGAAGTGGCGGATGTTGACGACACTCGATCTAGAGGCGGTCACGGTGGTGGTAGCGCCACTCCTGGAGTTGTTTCCTCCATGAGGCGAGCTTGCTAGGGTCTCCAGTTCCAGCAGTCCTAGTTCGGCATTGAACAACACCGAGTCCTCGTGTGAGAAGAAAGGGTCGGCGCACGTATTGGTCAACCAGCTCGATGCTACCATGCATGCGCCCACACCGCGAGGCTCCTCCGTGGCGAGTTCCACAAAGATACACATGCGTGGCCCTGCTCATCGCCCTTCCCATCGGGGTGGCATATACAACCATCAAGTTTAAGGCCATCGATAGTGATGATCTTTGAGAAACTTAGTTTGCATAGTTGTGGTGCTTCTTCTTGAGCTTGCTGAAGCCATGGACCTCGACGACGTGCATAGCAAAGACGTCACACGCAACAGTAACGGAGTAAGGGTCGTCCTCAACATCGTCGACACGTACTATTGTGCTGATCATGCGTGTAATATAAGAGACATGGGACAAAATTACCTCTTGGTTTGGAATAATTACGTTACTATGTTATCAATCAATAATCCTATTTGTGTGCATGTATTGGGTTGATGGCACCGTGCATGCCATCGTTATCTGATTCGAAATGGAGGAATAGATTATGACTCTGATCTGACCACTAAGAATTGGATACGTTTTGTGTGAAAGAAATCTGAATCGGATAGTTAGGAGAGGCCAGACAGAAAAATTAACAGAAATTTTACCAACTCTAAAATTTGAAGCTTTCAAAGACATAGAGAGTATCCAACATGTATTGGAATAGGACTTTGTATTGTTGCTATTATTTATTTAGTAATTTATAATTTCTACATTTTTCTATTATTGATTTATTTATAATATCAACTAATATACGGAGGCCTAGCTAGGTATAGGTACCATCCGTACATGTATTTTTTGTCATTTTTCTCTCACACGCCTCAAAGGAACTACGGTTACGGGGTGGACTGGAAGGAAAAAAAGGAATAGACTAAATACAGACATAATTAGGACTGCAACAATACGAGAGGTAGAGGCAAGTTATTCAATATCAAAATCTATTTGGAGTAGGAGTCCTAACCCAAGAAGACAATCAGTTTTTGGAATTAGGCAATCTGTTTTGGAATCTGATGAAAAAGCTATTCCAACTCATATAAGCAGGGCTACATATGAGTCCAGATAGGGTAGTTAGAGAGGAAGACGGACCAAAAAAAGGATGGACCAAAAAAATGGGCTGAAATTTTGCCTCTTTTATTATTAGGTATAGATATAGATAAACCCGTTAAAACTTTGAAAATTTGTATAAATCATAGAAAAATCATAAAAAAGAAAATCTGGTTTTTATTAGACTCTACATGAATAGATCTATGCAATAGATACATAATATGGCATGCTTTAGTTTAAAAGTTTTTTGCTGCAGATGTAGATTTATGTAGATCTATGTGTTTCTTGTTTAATTTATAACTAGAGCTCCTGTGCTCTAATTGTAGTGAAATTTTTATGGTAGGCTAATTACCATATGCTTCAACTATGGTAAAAATTTTAGCTTTAATTCCACAAGTATGACTCAATTGATTATTTATTAACTATTAAACAAGAATAAATGTAGGCAAATCAATAACTCAGTCATACATCCTCCACTAAAGCTGAAATTTTTACCATAGCTCACGCATACGATGATTAACCTACTATAAAAATTTCACCACAATTGGAGTACAGGAGCTCCAGTTATGAATTAAACATAGAAATACATAGATCTACATAAAGTACAACTACAACAAAAACTTTAAACTAAAGCATGTCATATTATATAAATATTACATAAATCTATTCATGTGGAGTTTTACAAAGCTAGATTTTCCTTTTCTGATTTTTTCTCTCAATCGTTTTATGATTTAAAAAAAACACACATGGCCTTACTGTGGACCTAGATGAGAAGTGGGGAAGAGGGAAGAGTTCTTGGGTCCAAATGAGTGAAAAAAAGTACCTAGACTTAGGTGAGAAGTGAGAAAAATTTATGGACCCGCACGAGCAAAAAAAATACTTGGACATAGGTGAGAAGTAGAAAAAAGTTTAACGACTCACGATGCATTTCACTCTAATGATAAAAGCATTTGATCTAGTACAACTCCATATAACCAGTATTTTGCTTACCATATAACATGGTTTAGAGCTTTGCAGTTGACATAGGATGCTTGCATTAGTCCAAGACTGCTATATGTACTTATGTAGACAGGCATATGCTGAACAAGAGGATGTGCACACGCATCAGAAAGAACACGACAAAGATGGGCTCGAGATCACAAGCTGTCTCCGTCCCGTCATCTGCCCTACTGCTTCAGTTCCTCTGCTACTGCTGCCCCTGCTGTCCGCTGATGCATCATCAAGCCAAGTAAGCTGTGCTTCAAATGTCTCTCTCTCTCTCTCTCTCATGAGATCAAGGAGCCTTGCCACTGATCTGATGCTGCTTCTGGAAAATCTCAGACGACGATCTATGTCGTGTATATGGGTGAGAAGAAGCATGACGATCCATCCGTGGTCATGGCATCACACCACGCCACACTGACCTCCATTCTTGGGAGGTACTTTACTACTTACTACTGTAACGACTCATCTATTGTAGCTCATCCAAGTTGTTCATCTATATATAAGCTGGCTTTTTGCTCACATGCATTTGTCCTTGATATCGTCAATGGAGCATCAGCAAGGATGAAGCCCTCAGCTCCAAAGTCTACAGCTACAAGCACGGATTCTCTGGTTTTGCGGCGAAGCTCACCGAGCCGCAAGCGGAGGAGCTTCGGAGTGCGTAGCCTCACCCCCTCACCCAGCCAACAAAATGAAAACATGCCATGAATGGAGTCGTGTTATTACTCGCAACAAGCATTGTTGGTATGAACTGAGAATAACTAGTTTATTTGCAATATAATGATGTCCTACTAGAGTACCCTGGCGTTGTGAGCGTGAAGCCAAACACATACCACCAAGTGCACACGACTCGGAGTTGGGATTTTCTTGGCATGAACTACGGCGGCCAACAGCCGTCGTCGTCGTCATCGTCACGGCTCCTGAGGAAGGCCAAGTACGGCAAGGATGTCATCGTCGGCGTCATAGACACAGGTTCTGATTTTGGCATTACTACTCATTCGACAGGCTTCAGCTCAGTTTGATTTTGACAGATAGATATTGAGGCGCTGCAGGCATCTGGCCGGAATCACGGAGCTTCGACGACAGCGGGCACGGTCCCGTGCCGAAACGTTGGAAAGGCGAGTGCCAGGCCGGCCAGGCGTTCAACGCGAGCCACTGCAACCGGAAGGTCATCGGCGCGCGGTGGTTCGGCGGCGACGCCACGGAGGAGGTCCTCAAGGGCGGCGAGTACAAGTCGGCACGGGACGCGCACGGCCATGGCACGCACACCGCGTCCACGGTCGCCGGCACACGCCCCACCCACCAGCTTTCTACTTTTTCAAGTAAGCTCCATCAGAATTTAGCTTCAGCCAGCCGTCAGGTGGCTTCCTCCACTTCTTTACCTGAACCCTATCCGGCACATTCAGGGACTGCTCTGTTTTCTGAAACCTGTCAGCAAGTAGTGCAGTAACATATGCCAGATATGCCACCTCCTTTATTTGCTGATCTCCAGCTTCCTTCTTTCCTCCATTTGTTCCTTTCATCCCACCAAAGCCATAGCAGAGTTACAATAGTCAGCTGCTGCATCTTCTCCAGCTCGAACACCATCTCCACCATTTCTTTAGCTGATTTCGCTTCAGCCAGTTTGTTCCTTACGGACTCTAGGTTGAGTTCCCGCCAGACATGCTTGACATCTTTACATTACAGCATCAGTTGTCCCCCAATCTCATCAAGTCGATTGCACATGCAGCATTTTGTATCTAGGTCCATCCCCTTCTGTACAACATCTTTACATTACGCCTACCAACCATGCATTTTTTATTTAACTACTGTAATGTAACTCCTATAGTGCCTATATGCGATGACAAAAGTGTGATGGAAAAAACAACCTGATGAGTCACTTATTGCAGGGGCAATCATTGTATTACCACAACCGCTCAGCGGTATCCAAGAGCAACGACGGCTTCAGTTCGCTTCATTTGGCGCTCACTGGGTAACACATGCACTTTTGCTTTGTACATACTTTGTATGTGAAGGCTCCATAAGGCTATGTTTGGTACAACTTAGCTTCATTAGTAAAATTGTTTTTTTATATAAAAAACAGCTTTGTGAGTAGTTTTCTTTTTAAAGTTGAGCTGTTTTTTCAAATTGGTAAAACAGCTTCACCAACTGCTTATACATAGATGAGAGAAAGATGTGGGAGAAAGAAGAAAAATGGCTTTACTCATGAAGCCGTTTTGAAAAAAAAATTGTTTGGCAAAAAAAAAAAAAAACAGTTCACAACTCAATCAGCATCACTATTAAAGTTGTTATTTTGAAAATAGCTTCATGAGCAACTTTTTCAGTAAAGATGAACTGTTAAAAAAAAATGTTTGGCAAAGCTACTTTACCAACAGCTTCTCTTTATGGCCGATTTTTACAATTGTTGTGGTGTGTAAATTTTTAAAAAAGAATAGAATAGATCTCATAGCTGATGTTTTTTATGACGATTATAAAATCTATATAATATTACTATACCTTATAAATCTGGTGGCACTAATATATAATAGTTAAACGTCAAATTAACAATCTGAATTAAACAACCCAATGTCGCTCCTGCATCATCAGCTGCGACGAGACGAAGCTCGAGTCCGAAAACATCACCGGGAAGATCATCGTATGCCTTGCGCCGTCGTTCTCGTCCACCTATCCTCCCCGGTGGAGTTTGCCCGGGCCGCCCTAGCCGCCATCGCCGGCGGGGCCAAGGGCATCATCTTCCAGCAGTACAGCACCGACCTCCTGGAAATCCAGGTGTACTGCCGCCATGGCCACTTGCCCTGCGTCGTGGTGGATAGAGAAACCATATTCAGTATCATAAAAAAGCGAAAGGTAGGTGATCTATCGTTGCACATTCTGCTGCTACGTTCATTCAATCAAGAATATGATAGTACGTGATGTCTGATCGTCCCTGCCGTGTATCAACTTTTAATTATTTGGCAGCGAGGTGGCCAAGATTTCTCCGGCGGCGACCATGGTCGGGCCCCAGGTGGCCTCACCGAGAGTCGCGACGTTCTCGTCGAGAGGCCCGAGTGCAGACTACCCCGAGATCCTCAAGGTGATGATGTACATGTATTCATTCTATGCTGTTAGGGGAAAATAGCTAAACGGCACTAATTCAAAACAACACGTCCCTATCGGTTCGAAACCCTATCACCAACGGTTTTTGGGACCAGTAGCACAAAATCGGAAGAGAAAATCCAAAAGATGGTCTTAAAAAAATATCAATTTTTAACGGTAGAACTGTAGGAGAGGCGCCATTAGGCAACCGCGCACGCACTGTCACAAGTCACATGATTTTTTTCAGATGAAAAACACGCACCTCAAGATTGTCGGCGCTGAAACCCACGGCCCCAGCATTGACGTGTTTATCCCCTAACCACTCCACCCATAAACACTATGTCTATTTGGGATATTCATCCTTGGTCCTCGCATTTTGTGTTTATCTAATTTCCGATTGCATTGAGTTGGAGCTTAAAATGAATTCAAATGAAAATGATGTCAGCTACTGAATTTTATAACTTTTCGAGACCTCCAACTTTGGTTTTGGTTATTTCTTCATCCGAGGTTGTCTGACAAATTTGAATTTCAAATGTGAGGAAATTCAATGATAATTTTCTTTTGATAGATGAAATGAAAAAAGTTGTTAACTATAAAGTCAAAAATAACTTTTTAAGATCTATAACTTTTATTCTGGTCGTATCTCCATCCGGGATCGCTTAAACATTTTGAATTTTAAATGTGAATTCAAACTTAAACTATAAAGTTGCAAAATTTTTCAAGATCTATAATTTTTGTAAACTACAAAGTTGGATACCTTTTCGGTTGGATAACTTTTCGGTATATATCTAACGTAACGCTGCCCGTGAATGTACAACTATATATATGATGACAACGTAGTCTCTATCTGGACAGCCTGACATAGCTGCCCCTGGAGTGAGCATCTTGGCAGCCAAGCGTGACTCGTACGAGCTCATGTCCGGGACATCCATGGCATGCCCTCATGTCTCCGCAGTCGTCGCCTTGCTCAAGTCGGTCCACCCGGAATGGTCGCCTTCCATGATCAAATCCGCCATTGTTACCACAGGTAAAATATACAATGCCAGTAGCCTAGCTACTAGTACTACCAATAATGCAACTTATGATGCATATCAGCCGCCTAGCTAACGGCTAACAAGCTACTGTACTTTACTGTACGTCTCCTTCAGCATCGGTGACGGATCGATTCGGCATGCCAATCCAAGCCAATTCAGTGCAACGGAAGCCGGCGGACGCCTTCGACATGGGCGGCGGCGTCATCGTGCCGGACAGGGCCATGGACCCCGGCCTGGTCTACGACATCCAGCCAGAGGAGTACGACATGGAAAACATGAACGCCCTCGACAAGCTCAACCTGCCCTCCATCGCCGTGCCCGGCCTCAAGGACTCCGTCACGGTCACCCGCACGGTCACCAACGTCGGTCCGGCGGCGAAGGCGGTGACGTACCGGGCCGTGGTGGAGGCGCCGGCAGGCGTGAGGATGAGCGTGGAGCCTCCGGTGATCGCCTTCCGGAGAGGCGGCGCCAGGAACGCGACGTTCCAGGTGACGTTCGTGGCGAAGCAGAGAGTGCAGGGCGGATACGCGTTCGGGAGCCTGACGTGGGTGGAGGATGATGGTAAGCACTCAGTTAGGATCCCCATCGCCGTTCGCACCGTCGTCTGGGACTTCGTCGCCGATACATCTTGATGATCGAGTCGAGTGAGTTCGTTCTGGAGAAACACAAAAATTTATGACATCAAAATTATAGAGAAAAAACGCAAAGATTTATGACATCAATGATTCTTGTAATGCACTTATAATTTGAGACTTAGTTGGTGTCATAAATATTATTAACTTATGATATAAATTTGATCATACTTAAAAAAACTTTGACTCTCCAGAATTCTTGTAATAATAAGAAAGGATGCATATGCATGCATGTGTGTTCCGCGTTGTTGATTCACTTTGTTTTTTTGGTTTAGTACTGTCCGCCGGGCATTCGCTGTTGTAAAAATATATAAAGTATGACGTGCAAACACTTCAATAATACTCCATTCCAAATGGAGTTTTTTTTTTTTAACTTTGGCCTTTGTATTACTCATCAGTCTCAGCTAAATGGCCAGACACCCAGACCCCTACATCAGAAGGAACATCATCCCAAGTGGTTATAAACTCACTCAGGTTTTTACAGCCAAACGACGCCAACGCAAGCGCTACTTTATTGCAAACTCTAGGACAAACTGAAATAAAGACAGCGACAAACTCCGACGACAACAAGTGCTTCACTTCAGTGTTGGTACCGCTCATTGCAGATTTGCAGTAACCCGGTTGCTTTCACGCCTGCCAGGACTCCAAGCATTTCAGCATGAAAAGCATCAACCAGGAAATCTTCCCTTCCTGCTCCGGCTTTCACCATTGACCATTAGCATCTCTGATCACGAAGCCCCACCCACCAACTTTCTACTTTTCAAAGTAAGCTCCATCAGAATTTAGCTTCAGGCAGCCGTCAGGCAGGCGGCTTCCTCCACTTCTTTACCTGAACCCTATCCGGCACATTCAGGGACTGCTCTGTTTTCTGAAACCTGTCAGCAAGTAGTGCAGTAACATATGCCACCTTCTTTATTTGCTGATCTCCAGCTTCCTTCTTGCCTCCATTTGTTCCTGCATCTTTTCCAGCTCGAACACCATCTCCATCATTTCTTTAGCTGATTTCGCTTCAGCCAGTTTGTTCCTTACGGACTCTAGGTTGCGTTCCCGCCAGACATGCTTGACATCTTTACATTTCAGCATCAGGTGTCCCCCATCCTCATCAAGTCGATTGCACATGCAGCATTTCGTATCTAGGTCCATCCCCCTTCTGTATAACATCTTCCTCACCGCAAGGGTGTTAAGAATATATTTTCCAAAGTTTCTTCCAGAAATTTGTTTCTCTTGTGCTGCTACTTGCTGCATTATTAGCTTCTCTCACAGCTTTCCTAGCTTCCAAATCTCGGTGAACTTTGTACGCTGATTTCACTGAGAAAATACCTTGTTGTCATAGTGCCACCCTATCACGTCATCCATCTCCACATGGACTGGCACCGATCAGATCAGCTGCACGTCTTCCTCCCAAAAGATATCACACAGTAAGAGAGCATCCCATGTTTCAGTCAGTGGGTTGATGAGCTCTTCCACCTTTCTTATGATGTTTATCCCTCTTGGCGTAATTGGGCGTCTTGTTACCCCTCTAAGCAGCCACGGGTCATCCCAAATTTTCACTTGCTGTCCATTTCCTTCCTCCAAATTATCCCCTCCTTCAGGACATGCAAACCCTGAATAATGCTTCTCCTATATGAAGTTATGAACAGCCAACCATCGCCCTTGCATTCAGTAGACAAGTGTTTGGATAATATTTTGCTTTCAATATCTTTTCACATAGCGAGTCAGGTTCATGTAGGAGTCTCCATCTTTGCTTTGCCAAAATGGCCATGTTAAAGCCTTAAAGGAATACAGATCCCCGAATCCCAGACCTTCTGCTTTTGGCTTCACTGGCTTCTTCCAACTAAGCCAATGCATCCTCTTCCCTTTATCCTGGTACCAGTATCTTGTTATCATGGCATTGATTTGGGAACACATTTTCTTTAGTAATGTCAAAACAGCCCATAGCAAACATCGGGAACACATTCCAAATGGAGTTTGCTTAGTGCTGGCTGCTGGGCACCTTTTACCTGAAAACTGAACCGAACCAAAATATCGGTCTTTTTGTCTTCGGTTTTTGCATGGTAGAACTCTGGTCATGTATGGAAAGCACTGTCCGCATCCAGTGGTGATGCACGTAGTAGGGGCATATATGCCCTTATTAAAGGAAAAAAAAGCTTTGCCTCATCAGGTCTCATGAGGCACCCCCTCGCCCCTCCTCGTTGAACCATGCAACGGTGTTTGAGTGCGTCTGCGGCGGCGGGCCTCTCCCAAAGTCGAAGTCCAGCAGGCCAGCAATCATCACACTCGGTGACCGACAGATCCAATACGCCGTCGAACGCCTCCACTCCCACGCAGACAATGTCGTCTCTTAGGTCCACAGTCTGCTTGAGCAAGTCCTACCTCCTCAGTATCCGCCGTGAACAGGGGCGTACCGGCGAGGAGCTCGGCCATGACGCACTAATGGATTCAGGCGATTTGCCGAGTACCTAAAGCACTCGGCAAAGACTGTTTTGCCCTCGTAATGCCTTTGCCAAGGGCAGCCCTCGGTAAGCATGTGTCGGCAAAAGAATTATTTGTCGAGAGCCTTTTATTAGGCACTCGGCAAAGACTTTACCGAGCGAACTTCGGCCCTCGGCAAAGAAAAGTTACCGTGGCGGCGCCCGGCTCCGTCGGCTTGGTTTGCCGAGTGCCATGCTAAAGGCGCTCGGCAAAGATTTTTTAATTTTTTTTTCATAATTTCTTTGCCGAAGCACTTTGCCGAGTAGACACTCGATAAAGATTTTTAATTTTCTTTTTAATTTCTTTCTTGAGGGCCCCGCCGAGCACACGCTACGGCAAAGATTTTTATTTTTTATAATTTCTTTGCCGAGTGCCCTGGTCTCGACACTTTCGGCAAAGCTGGAAATTCTACAAAACAGAATTTGCAGCTTTGGCGAGTGCCAAGGACCGGGGCACTTGGTAAAGAGGCTATTTTTTTTTTTTTTATTCTATATTCACAAACACAATAAATAAAAGATATATCACATCTGTGACATTATAAACACAATACAACACATATATGTCACATTCATCTCATCACACAGGTAATACCACATATATATATCACATGTCGATTACACAATATCTCACATCAAGACATCACAAACATAATAGGTCCAATGTCCATCAAAACAAGTCAATAATCGATCGTAGTGCATCACATGTCCATCAAGTGGTGAAAAAGATATACAAAACCAAAAGTAGCGAAAAACTGAGTGCCTGATGAAGAAAAAGCGCCGTCACCTACTTGCCGAGAGCCAACGGCGGGCACTCAAAAAAGGCTAATAGCAGGTGGCCGCCATCACGCCAGCCCGCTTTGCCGACGACCAAACTTTGCCAAGAGCCGGACCCTCGGCAAAGACTAATTTTGTCGACAGTGCTCCTTTGCCGAGGGTCTGGCACTCGGCAAAGGCTGGTTTGCCGAGGGCTTATGTGTCTGGCCCTCAGTAAAAATTGTTTTTGCCGAGTGTACCCATAAAAAAAATTCGGCAAAATATTTTGCCTTCGATAAAACATTTTACCTTCGACAAAGCAGCCGTGTCCGGTAGTGACGCACCGGCACGAGAGTGCCCACATGTCCTCCTTCGGCCCACCGTGCGAGACGCTGTACAGCTGCACCGGCGAGCGGTACCGCATCGTGCCCATGACTGAGCGAGCACACCGACGATCAGATTGTCAGTGTTCTCGCTCGCTCATTCACACACACTGACACTGCACAGACACACAAAATAGAGAGAGCACCGGCACCTCAGCTTTGTTCGGTGGAGACGGCATCTCAGACAGAAGAGCCTAGCCATGAGTGGGCCCAGGACGCACTCACCGAGCATCGGAGAGAGGACAAGAGTTGACGTACGCTAGCTTCTGCATGGGCATGCATGATGAGCTCAGGCTAATGCTAGCTTGTGCTTCACGTGGATTCATGGCATTCTGGCCCGTGAGCTCTTCTGATCCCGTCTCGGTTGCAGCATGCATGTGCTGTCTCACTGTCTGTGTACATGTCTGTCTGCCGAGGTTGCATTATTGGGCCCAATGTTTGCTACATGTGTGGGTCAATCAGATTTCTGATTTCACACCACATCTTCCTTTTCACGTCGCTATAATAAAGTTTCAAACGAATAAAATTATTGCTCGTCGTAGCCGCTAGAAAGTTAGGTCTTGTTTGATGATGGGATAAAGATTTCATATCTCACTTTTCAAAAGGTAATATTGTATCTGAATTATTCATTCTTCATATCTCATTTAAACCTTAAAGTCATTTATCTATTTTTTTTTTCTTATCCCACCTCTCTCGTATCTCAGAATTCAAACATCCCATTAATGTTAACATTGGAAAAACAAGGGTTTACGAATGTCACACACTTATTTAGACTAGCTGACTAGCAAAGTGGTCCTAATCTCATAAAACCTAAGGAACGAAATAGGCCGAGAACATTGGTGCAGTGATGCACAAGGCATTATAGGTGCAATCTTTAACAGTTAGTTTTTTATTAAAAAAGTTATGTCTTCACTATGTACAGAGACGTACCAATCTGCCGGGTTTATTGGAATCGGGGAATCGGCAATGATCAGTCGTCTTCACCATCGGATGGTAAGCCTAGAATCCGAACATGATCGAGATCCTTTAACCTCTGGTTGAACATTAAAGCCATCTATATCACTGTCGACTCTAGCCTACGAATTGGTAGTGGCATGTTCCTATTAAGTATAGCCGTCACAACCTAACACTTTTCTAGCTTTTTTGGTCCGTGAGCTCTTCAGTCTCTGACGTGATGGAGTCTGCACGAGTCGACTCGACTCCGCAGAATGCGATAAAAAAAAAAAAAAGAATGGCTGTTCGGCCGTCGAAGCTTGTCATCGGGAACAAGAAGAAGCAAACCGGGTGACAAATCGTCCTGGCTGCAAGAGAGTCAAGCGATCAGGGCCCCAGCTAGGCAATGGCTACCTCGGTGGTTAGCATAGGCGGCTAGCTAGGCGCGTCTCTGCCTGCCAAGGTCGAGGTGGAAGACAAGAAGATATCGGCGGATTCCGGCTGTGTGGCCAAGAAAACAACGATGGTGCTGTCTTGTTTTTTTCAAATTATTTTGTTTTATTTATTTATGTGAGTACCTATAATAATTGGAAAAAAATTGGGAGGGACTATTCCCACCGTGCACCCATGGACACACGTCGTGAATTCATGCCACATGTGTCCATACATCCAATGGTGGACTGTTGCTGCATAAATGAATTAAGGAAGATTAGTTGAAAAGAAAAATTATAGCTCGTCAGATCAGCATGTATCATATCAAATTAGTATCATTAGATAATAAACCATGAAATATATTTTATAATCTACTTATTTAATGTCATACATATTGTTATTGTTCCCATAAAGTTAAATCCTTTTTTTAGGGATTCTAAAGGGGCTTCAGTGGCTTCTATGGCTTTTGGAGGAAATTCTACCAAATACTCATATGTGACCTCTATGGCTTTTGGAGGAAGTTCTACTAAACACTCATGTGAAGATGGTATGAAAGCTAAAACCAACAAAAAGTGATGAATTAACCTTTTTGGTCTAAAAGTTGAAACTATAAAATGTGGCTTTTCTTGGGTTTACCGATTTTGGAGAGGGAACGTATGCTATGCAAACTAGGCTCTTGTGTAAACTATGCAAACTCTAATCAAGACCACAGGAATCTAATCCAATGACTGGTAATTTTAGCACTTAAACCCTTCTATTCATCCTATCTGGTTGTTACAAAACACCCCCATGAGTGGGAGGGTTTAATTAAGTGCTAAAATTACCAACCATTGGATTAGATTTTCATGTGGTCTTGATTAGAGTTTGCGTAGTTTGCATATGAGTCTAGTTTGCATAGCATACGTTGCCTTTTGAGAAAGCAAAGCCTTGCTAAAAGAGGGGTCTAAATCAAACTTAAGGGTGTTTAACTTAGGAGAATTCTAGAAATCGATTTATTTATAGACACTGAGAGTACCTCCATTTATATTATCTAAGTCGATAGTCTATAAACTTGCTAACCTAGTGCAACCCAAAAGCTCAAAATGCAGCAATGCAAACCTGCAAAACATTCGAACTCGTACATCTGAGAGACTCCATTATTGAATGAGCAAACCAATGCAAAACACTCCAAAAGCAACAACTGAATTATTCCATTTTTGCACAGAGTGAGGTACGGTGGCCCTGTGTGCTAATTTGGATGCCTATTTGCATTGGATGCCCTCCCTATTTTGCATTGGATGCCCTCTCAGTAGCTCAAAGGTATCTTCAGTTTGAGTCTCCTTGTTGCGAACAGACTATACTCCCTTTCGCCCTAGGATATAAGGCATGCACATATTTCAAAATGCAAACTTTGTTATCTTTGACCAATAATTAGTTTAATAATATAATAATTTTATAGTACAATAGTAGTAACATTAGATTCGTATTTACGAATACTTTCTAAAGATAATTTTATTATTGCCATACCTTATATATAATAGTATAAATTAATGTATAAAGTATAATCTTAAAGACTGCACCAAGTCAAATCGCACCTTATATTTTGAGACGGAGGGAGTAGTACTCTCTCTGTCCCAAATTTGTTGTCGTGCAACGTTAGACCTAGGCACTTGACCAGGAAATGAACGCCTCCATAAAGGCAACCGACCTAGCAAAGCCAAAGCTACACTCGATCACATTAGCCTGGTCATCAAGGATCAGATTGGCCCACGTTGCCATCATGGGCCCACCCTTGAAGACGAAAGGCTAGAGGGTGCTCCTGACAAAAGTCAAACATAGGATATGTCAAGTCTCTGGGAACATCACCCGACCGATTAAACCCCCACCTATCTCCAAGATCACTAGGGGGCTTGAGGCTATACTCCTTGGATACCCTTGCACATATATATGAGCAATGGGCCGTGCCGTGCCAGCCTGGTCCTGGCCCTGTGCCGGGCACGGCCCTATAGAGCACGGTCCTAAAGGGCCCTAAGGTCTACCGTGACGTGCGCGGAGTGGTCCTCCGTGCTGGCGGGCAGGCCCCCCGCACGGCCCTACGGGCTCTTTTCCGTGTTGTGTCGACCCTAAAAAGCACGGCACAATAAGGTTCAGGGCCGGCCGTTAGCCTGCTAACAGAAAAAACCATAGTAGATTCGTCTAAATTTGAATTTTGACAAGAATTTTACAGAATATAGCACAATTCATATATTTCTTAAAATCATCTCAAAACTATTTTCAACAATTCATAGTTTCACTTGCAACATGTAAAAATTCATCTCTAAATTCTCAAATTTAACAGGGCCGCCACCATGCCTCCGCTTTTTAGCGGGCCGTGCCCGTCTTGGCCCTCATGCTTCAGTGGCGGTCCAGGCACAGTCCTCTAACCGTGCCGGGCCAGCCCTAAGCCCTATGCGGCTGTGCCCATACCATGCTTGGGCCAGGCCGAAATCAAAGGACCCGTGCCGGACCAACGGGCTTAGGGATGCATGCTCATGATTACTTGCACACACCCTCTATATCAGGATTAAGCAAGAGCCTAATTATGCCCCTAGGCACTGCTCAGGGCTCGGAGGCTTGATTGGGCTCCTGGTAGCCAAGCGATGAAAACCCGAGTTTGCCTCAAGCTTAGGACTCACTCGAGCTAGCACTCGGGTGAAGAGCTAGGGGTGGTCTGCTAGACATCCAAGGCCGTGGCAGACATCTTACCCCCTTGGCATCAGTCCATTCTACGAACGTAGGGTGCTGTTGGCCACTTTATCAACAGGGTCACACAATCGGCATGACAGTACAGGACATGGAGCCCCGCCGGATCCAAAGGGCACTAGGGCACACTTGTCATCCTGCCTTGCCTTTAGGCGTCTATTACTATGAATATTGGGAGTATTTTTTTTCGATTATATAGTATAACACATACACTCACAATGCACGCACACACATCTCTATGGATGCATACACACAAACCCTATCTCTAGTAGTATCTTCAAAAACTGAGCTGACAAATACTTGAGATTGACGAAGTCACCACAGATATCTCGCAGTTGATGGGAGCGACGCCTACCACTGAAAGCATAATGCCGCAATATTCGCTCTTCGGCATAGTGGCATACTTGATATACAATGACATATTTAGGCCAAAGTTTCTCCATTTTTTTTTTTTTGGAATCGCCAAAGTTTCTCCATTGGTAGCAGCATCACAATTCACAAGAAAGCTGCTTGCAATGGTCCAAGACTCCTATATATACACAGGCACGCACACAAGAGGGCATCATATGTGCACCCACTCATAACCAGAATCCAAAGATGGGCTCGAGACCACAAGCCGTCTCTGTCTCATCATCTGCACTACTGCTTCAGTTTCTCGTGGTACTGCTGCCTCTGCTGTCCGCTGATGATGCATCATCAGCAGGCCAAGTAAGCTCTGCTTTCCTTTGGCTCTTCCCCTCAAGCTTCATGTGTCTTTGTCTGTGTGTCGCTCCTTGAACAAAGGAGGAGCCTTGACACTGATGCTGTTTCTTGAAAAAACCCAGAGATCTACGTCGTGTACATGGGTGAGAAGAAGCACGACGATCCATCCGTGGTCGTGGCATCGCACCACGCCGCGCTGACCTCCATTCTTGGGAGGTACTTTACTACTAGTAGTCTTACTATAACGACTCATTCAAGCTGATAATGAGACTGCACATTAGTTATATGTAAGCTGGCTTATTCTTGCTCACATTTTGCCCTTCATATCGTCAATGGTGCATGCAGCAAGGATGAAGCCCTCAACTCCATAGTCTACAGCTACAAGCACGGATTCTCCGGTTTCGCAGCGAAGCTCACCGAGCCACAAGCGGAGGAGCTTCGGAGTGCGTAGTCTCACTCTTTTTGTTTTAAAGGAGATTTACTCGGCTTTTAAGAAAGCTAATAAAACGTCCTACATAATGTGGATACCAGTTTGAAGGAAAGAACAGCAAAAAACAGTTCACCGGGGAAATTCAAATAAAATATAAAGCAGCTAAACGCACACAGCCACCCAACAGGTCCCACTATACACTCTCAAATCACCATGACACGTCCGAGTAAAACCCAACAATATTGCTCTCCTTCTTGTTCATCCAGTCGGCCGTAGTCTCACTCTCACCAAGACAACAAAATAAATGCATGAATGTTATTACTCAATCGCAAGCATTATTTGTGTATGAACTGAGAATATCTAGTTTTATTGTTTTATTTGCAATATGTCCTACTAGAGTACCCTGGAGTTGTGAGCGTGAAGCCCAACACTTACCACCAAGTGCACACGACTCGGAGTTGGGATTTTCTTGGCATGAGCTACGGCCAACAGCCGTCGTCGTCGTCGTCGCTCTCGTCGTCGTCACAGCTCCTTAGGAAGGCCAAGTACGGCGAGGATGTCATCGTCGGCGTCATAGACACAGGCCAGTTCTGATTTTATCATTATTCTCATTCCATCGATATATAGGCTTCAGTTCCGTTTGATTTTGACATGGATAGATATTGCGGCGGCCCTGCAGGTTTCTGGCCGGAATCACGGAGCTTCGACGACAGCGGGTACGGCCCCGTGCCCAAACGGTGGAAAGGCGAGTGCCAGGCCGGCGAGGCGTTCAACGCGAGCCGCCACTGCAACCGCAAGGTCATCGGCGCGCGGTGGTTCGGCGGCGACGCCACGGAGGAGGTCCTCAAGGGCGAATACAGGTCGCCGCGGGACGCGCACGGCCACGGCACGCACACGGCATCCACGGTAGCCGGCTCGCCGGTGTGGAGCGCGAGCCAAGGCAGCGGCCTGGCCGCCGGCCTGGCGCGCGGCGGGGCGCCACGCGCGCGGCTTGCGATCTACAAGGCGTGCCACGCCGTCGGCGACGACGCGGGCTGCGGCCGCGCGTCGGTCCTCGCGGCCCTCGACGCCGCCATCGGGGACGGCGTCGACGTGCTGTCCCTGTCGATCGGAGGGATCAACGAGTACCCCGAGACGGGGCCCGCCGTGGAGGCCAGGATCCCCGTGGTGTTCGCCGCGGGGAACGAGGGCCCCGTGCAGCAGTCCGTCAGCAACGCCCTGCCGTGGCTCATCACGGTGGCCGCCACCACCGTGGATCGCACCTTCCCGACTGTCATCACACTCGGCAACGGACAGAAGCTGGTGGTACGTATATACTCCCTCCATACCTAGAGTTTGTCACTTAGAAAAACGTGCGTGTTTGTGAGGAAGACACGGTTTTTTTAACAACAAATCCATAGGATAGAGAGAGTACGTACGCCTCTACCACCACCCATTGTCACTGTTATTCCATACTTTTTCTCTCTTTTTTACTGTAACTCCCTATATGCGATAAAAAAGGTGTGATGGGAAAAATCAACCTGATGAGTCACTTATTGCAGGGGCAATCATGGTATTACCACAACCGCTCAGCGGCATCCAAGAGCAACGACGGCTTCACTTCGCTTCATTTTGCGTTGGCTGGGTAACACACATGCATTTTTGCTTTCGTAACTCGTACATACTTTGTACGTCGTCGAGGCTCCATATTTTTTAGTACAACTCGAGATCGATCAGCTTCACCGTTAACACCCCACAAAGGAAAAATGAAGGAGTTCTAGAGGGTTAGAATCCTATACGAAAATTTCCTGTATGAACCCCTTTGGAACATATTAAGGATATATATATATAGTTCCTACCGATCCTATGAAATTCCTATGGAATGGCTTGTTTCATAGGATTTTTGGAGGAATTTTACATAGGTTGAACCTCATGGGAAACTTCCTTTGTGTCATAATTTTCTCTCATCAAATATTCAAATTCATCCAAACGGCCAATTTTGCAGTTTTGTGTGTTCTCTCAAATGATGGGATTTAAGATGTCAAGGCATTCCATTCCTACGTTTTCTCTATACTGTATTCCCTAAATTCTGTGTTTCAAAGAGAACCTAATTAAAGCTGTTATTTTGAAAATAGCTTAACGCGCAACTTTCTCAATGAAGATGAACTAGTAAAACAACTGTTTGACAAAACTACTTTACCAAGAGCTTCTCTCGTGGCGGATGTTTCTATAATTGTAGTGGTGTTTAAATATTTTTTTAAAAAGAATAGAATAACCCAATGTGGTCGCTCCTGCATCTCAGCTGCGACAAGACGAAGCTGGAGACCGAAAACATCACCGGGAAAATCATCGTATGCCTTGCACCGGCGTTCGCATCCACCTATCCTCCCCCGATGGAGTTTCGCAGGGCCGCCGAAGCCGCCATCGCCGGCGGGGCCAAGGGCATCATCTTCGAGCAGTACAGCACCGACCTCCTCGACAACCAGCTGATGTCCTGCCAAGGCCACTTGATGCCCTGCGTCGTCGTGGATAGAGAAACCGTATTCAATATCATACAAAGCGAAAGGTGATCTATTATTGCTTCCTCTTCCGGCCAAGCCATCTCTATCATCATCTTGTCTTGCACAATCTGCTGCTACGCTCATTCAATCAAGAATAATATAGTGGTACGTGATGTCTGATCCCTGCCGTGTAATCAACTTTTATTTGCCAGCAAGGTGGCCAAGATTTCTCCGGCGGTGACCATGGTCGGGCCCCAGGTGGCCTCACCGAGAATCGCGACGTTCTCGTCGAGGGGTCCCAGTGCACAGTTCCCTGATGTCCTCAAGGTGATGATACCTGTATTATCTGTTTTTATTCTATACATCTTTTAGGGAAATACGGCACTAATTCGAAACAACATGTCACTGTCGGTTTAAAATCCCTATCACCACCAGTCTTTTGGGACCAGTAGTATGAAATTGGAAGAGAAAAATACAAAAACTGTCTTAAAAATATCATTTTTTTTAAATAGTAGGACCGTAGAAGAGACCCCATTAGGAAACCGTACGCACATTGTCGCAAGTCATACGATTTTGTTTAAAAAAAATGCATCTCACAATCGTCGGTGCTCAAACCCACGACCTCAAGCTTCAAGCAAGTGTTCATCCACTAACTACTCCACCCATACACTTGTGTCTATTTGAGATATTCATTCTCCGTATTTATGTTCATCTGATTTCTAGTTGAGTATTTGGAGTTCAAAATGAATTGATATGAGAATGATGTCTACTACAGAATTTTATATCTTTTCGAGATCTTCAACTTTGCTTTTGGTCATTTCTCCAACCGAGGTTGTTTGGAGAATTTAAAGTTCAGATGTGAGGAAATTCAATCATAATTTTCTTTCAATAGTTGATTTCACGTGAAAAGGCTGTCAACTATAAAGTTTTATAACTGTTCAAGATCATATCTACAATTTTTATTCTAGTTGTATCACCATCCGAAATCTTTCAAAAATTTGAATTTTAAATATGAATTGAAACATAATTTTCGTTGGATAGATGATTTTAAATAAAAAAGGCTGTCAACTATAAAATTGCATAAGTTTTCAAGATCTATAACTTTTATTTCAGTAGCTTCTTTATAAGAGATACTTAACTATTATTACACACTCACTTATAAGTATATAGTATATGGATTCCTTTGATACTAACTTCTATAAAATCTTGTCAAATAAATATTTCAGCATGTATCAAAATTTCTTAAATAAAAAATTTATGAACTACAAAGTTACATAACTTTTTAGTATCTGTAACTTATATGTAATATAACGCTGCCCGTGAATGTACAACTATATATATGACAATGCAACGTACGTACCTACGTACTACGTGCATGTCTCTATCTGGACAGCCTGACATAGCTGCCCCTGGAGTGAGCATCTTGGCAGCCAAGCGTGACTCGTACGAGCTCATGTCCGGGACATCCATGGCATGCCCTCATGTCTCCGCAGTCGTCGCCTTGCTCAAGTCGGTCCACCCGGACTGGTCCCCTGCCATGATCAAATCCGCCATTGTTACCACAGGTAAAATACATACATACATACATACTACGTGCGTGCGTGTGCGTGTGCGTGTGTATGTGTGTGTATGTATATATATATATATATATATATATATATATATATATATATATACACACACACACACACATGTCAGCCGCCTAGCTAACGCAAATTAATTAACTGTACTACTGTCCGTCTCCTTCAGCATCGGTGACGGATCGATTCGGCATGCCAATCCAAGCCAACTCCGTGCAACGGAAGCCGGCGGACGCCTTCGACATGGGCGGCGGCGTCATCGCGCCGGACAGGGGCCATGGACCCCGGCCTGGTCTACGACATCCGGCCGGACGACTACGGGAACGCCTACGACCAGCTCAACCTCCCTCCATCGCCGTGCCCGGCCTCAAGGACTCCGTCACGGCAACCCGCACCGTCACCAACGTCGGGCCGGCGGCGGCGACGTACCGCGCCGTGGTGGAGGCGCCGGCGGGCGTGAGGATGACCGTGCAGCCTCCGGTGATCGCCTTCCGGAGAGGCGGCGCCAGGAACGCGACGTTCCAGGTGACGTTCGTGGCGAAGCAGAGAGTGCAGGGCGGCTACGCGTTCGGCAGCCTGACGTGGCTGGAGGATGGCGGCGGCAAGCACGCGGTCAGGATCCCCGTCGCCGTTCGCACCGTCGTCCGGGACTTCGTCGCCGACACGTCTTGATGATGATCGAGTCGATCGAGTGAGTAATTCATTCGGGACAGGATGGTGTGCACACGTACTATATATCGTAGTAGCATGCATATGCATGCATGTATTCCGCGCGCGTTCTTGTTGACTCACACTTTCGATTTCCATTTTCACCACTTTGATTTTTGGTTTAGTACTGTCCGCCAGCCATTCGTGTTGTAATAATAAGAAAGGGTGACGTGTGGAAACACTCGATAATATTAATACCCCATTCCAGATGGAGTTTGTCTAGCGCTCTGGTTTTATCAAAAAACCGAACCGAACCGTCATCGGCTTTGCCTTCAGCTTTGATTTTCACACCAAACCAAACCGTAAACTAAAGTATAAATCAAACTATCAGCAAACCACCGAACCAACCTGTGGGGATTACAACCCCGTAAGCATCGAAGACTGGCCCATGAAGAAGGAGCCGAGCGGCGTATGGAA